>JAYJMB010003465.1:0-14037 GCA_036873735.1 Pouteria campechiana
TAATTAACTATGTTGAAGGAGAGATAGGAAAAATAATTCCAATGGTGAATATTCAAAGTGTGAATTGATTTATAATTATCTCAATGATCAATTATGAGATTCTAATGGTGGATGTTAACTTGAACCAAGATTTTTTTCTCTGATAACTTTCTTTGATAACACTTTCTTCATTACATTCAAAACCCCCTTTCTTGTTCACATTGCATAAAATTAAGCTAGATACTCCTTGTGGGATGACCCTTATTCACACTACTATAGGTAATTTAATAGAAGTAAAGTTCTAAATTTGATTGTCTGTGATAGTGCATCAAAATGTAGTAAATGTTATACAATCTCCAAATATGAGTTTAGTGGCACCAAAGAAATTATGTGTACCATAGTATTCTGCAACTCACCCACGTGGGCCCATTCCCAAATAGATACCAAAAAGTATAGTCTAACCTTCTTAGTTTAGGCGTGTTTGAGAGCCACTAGATGTAACAAGTGATATATCAATTGTGGTTGCTCAATTCACATGATAGAGAATAGGGAGCCTAGCTTGTTAGATCTCTTTGCATAATTTATATAATATATGATCAATATGAGCTTCTTGCTTTCAATGTTTCATTCTCATATGTATGCATGAATGACTTTCTTGTTCTTAATATTTTTGTGTTGGATGAAATTGATCCTTAATATAATTACAGTGCCAAGGCATAAGTCAAGCTTGTTTGGGAAATCTCACAGTATAAGATCTCGAATTGGAATTCAAATCCTTGTCAGATCTTTTGTAATCACTATTTCAGCTTAATTTCGTGTTTAAGTTGTTCAGACATAGCTTTGGACTTTTTGAAATAGTTTCAAATTTTTTGTACACTAATATTAGAATTTATGTAACACAACCCATATCATCTGAAAATAAAATTTTAGACTATATGAAAATTCCATCTTTTGTCCAAAATTTCTTTCTCTGTCCAAAATTTCTAAAAACCCTAGAGCTGTAACAAGCACTCTTTAAAAATCCATTTCAAACTGACTATCATTCTTACTCATTATGTCTAAAATCCCTCTTCGAAGAGGCAATTCAAGTTCCCACTGCGTTCAAACTATCTTCTTCAATCTCAAATCTCCATTTCTATTTTTTCATTTCAAAATCCCTCACTCTCTACTCTAAAGAATTCCCAAATCCATTTTCCCTTTTTCTAATCCAAAACCCCCTAAAACCCTAAATCCCAACTGCTGCAAATGGCTAGTTTGAATGAGGTAGAAGTGTTAGCGATGACTGTACTCGCTGAGTCAAGAAGAAGGAGAGAAAGAGAAGAACTAGAAGAAGTGCCTTTGTCTTAGAGAAGAAGGTGCAACAGCTTCATAGAGGTAATTTTCAAAAATAATGAATCAACTTACCTCAAGTATTTGTATTCATATGAGAAGAAATAGGTAGTGAAGGAAAGAGGCTTTGATTTCGATGTTTTTGGAGAAAATAGAATGAATCTAAAAGTTTGTAGATGATTAAGCTAGACAGATTTCATGAGTTGCAAAGATAAATGCTATGCAAGAATGATGAGCAAAATCATATGAGTGAATGATTAAGGTACTAATAGTTATGTTCCCTAGTATTGTAGTTATAGATATAAAACACCTTTAGGGAAATAACTTCAGAAGTGTGTACAACACATTCAAGATTATATCAAAGACAAGATCCACGTTATGGCTATTAAGGAAGAAAAAATAATGCTCAATTAAACTTAGCAAAGGTTTTAGATACAATGGGACATGTTTGAAATCATAAGGAACAAACTAAGAATATGAAGTTGAAAAAATGAAGACAGTGTTGGGTTCCATTGGTTGGCTTAATCCAAGAGGGGAGGGGTGAATTGGGTATATAAAATTATTACTTAAACCCTGTTAAATTAATTTTCCTCTTTTTAGGCTAGTGTGAAGATAATAATGAAATAAATGATAAAGTAATGGGAAGTAGTAAATTAAAGCAATTACACACAACATAAAAGAAATTTATAGTGGTTCAAACCAACTACTATACTCTACTCTTCCAAGAGCACTCTCTTCTAGTGGCTTAATTGCACTATCTCATATAATGGAAAATAATAGTGCATCAAGTACTATTCTAGATTCTAGCTCTAGGGGTCATAAACGAAGTGCACGAAGCACTCTTCTAAATCCGCTTTAGGGGGCATAAACTTAGAGCATCAAGCACCCTTTTAGATCAACTCTAGGGGGCATAAACTCAGTGCCACTAAACTCTTCTAGATTCTAGCTCCAGGGGGCATAAACACTAGTTTACCAAGCACTCTTCTAGATCAGCTCTAGGGGGCATAAGCTCAGTGCCTTTGCACTCTTTTGGATTTCAGCTCCATGGGGCATAAACAACTTAGCAAACAATCTGTGAGATGCTCCAAAAGACCAGTTTTGCTCTTCTTAACTGTCTTCTCGAATACCAAGTTAAGGCATGCATAAGCGATAAAAAATAAAGAAAAATACACTTTTACACTATGTTTCAATGAAGTGCTAGGGAAGACTTCATGTTGCTCTTTACAGTTGAAAAAGTTCTTGTTTTATGTACTTGAAGAAGTAGGTCTTAATGAAAGCTCTTGAATAAATATTGAAGGTTTAAGCTCTTGGCCTCTGGATTACAATGGTTCTTGGAGATCAAAGCTCAATCCCTTCTTCTTGAGTTTGGTCCTAGTAACTCTTCATTTATACCATATTTTAATTCCTACCATTGGAGGTAGGTTAGTAGCATTGAATGCAAAAGTCCATTTTGAATTTTTCCCATTGGAATGCACCACTTTTGATTGGTTCTAAACCGTTGAGAAGTTTGCAATGTCGTTCTTGAGGGACAAAAAGATGGTTGCTCCAAAATGGAAAGCTTGAATTAATGTTTCTAGATGGTGTTAGCTATTTTCGGATGAACTTAGTGTGATTTCAAATGAAAACAACTTTCAACTAAGTCTACTTTCATTTTGTTTGTCCAAACTTAATTTCTAACAAACTTCGCTTTCATTCTATTTTGTCCAAAGTTAATTTCAAATGAAGTCCACTTTCATTCTATTTTTGTCCAAAGTTAATTTAGGATAAAGTTCACATTCATTTATTTGGTCCGAAGTCATTTTTAGACAAAAGCTTCTGGTTCTTGACTTTCACCTTCGTCTTAAACATTTTTTGCCTTTGCTTTGCATAGACAACATTAGATTTTAGATGAAGCATTCAGATTGACGCCTTGTAGCACATTTTGAAATATCTATTTTCTTCAACCATTTCTTATGAAATATAATCTTCATATTTCTAGCAACTCGATCCTTCTGAGAAGTGATGAGAAGATTTTGTGCATGAACTGAAACTTTTGTAATTCTTAAATTATTTCTGCATTTTGACCACTTGATAGATTTTCATTAGTACATAGCTTAATCAAGTTTTGTTTGTATAATAGATAAATATATTCAAGCACAATTTCTTTCTTTCACATTCAAATGATAACTCCTTAGTAAAAACATATATATGATCCATGGAGTTCCACTATGATAAACTGATCTAAATGCATTATGTATCACAACAAATTCTCCTTTTTCTAAAAACATTTATTCGTATAACCAAGTAAGTTCGAAATTAGTAAACACAAGTAATATAGCAATAAAATTAGTAGGATTCAATCTCTAGAAGTGGTTGAATGAATGACTATAAATGCTTCTCTGGATGAACTGCAGTAGAGTTGCAATCATGGAAGAAAGAAGCCTTAAAGACTTAGTAAATACTCTCTCTTGTTTTTCAATGTAAACACCGTTATTGTCTTCCATCTCACTTAACTCCTTTTACATTTGAGATCTATAACTTTCTTTGAGATCTCTTACTTTCTCTACTATGGTAGGTGAGAAACATTTAATGTAGAGAAATGTTCAAATTTAAGATCGTTGTACTTTCAACATTGTTTCGGAGGCTATGAACCAATATTAGATTCTCTGAACTTTAAGTAATATGTGGTTTCTTTGCACACTTCACACATCGTCATCTTTTCGAATGCACCAAAGATGTGTTTCGGAGGCTCCAAAGTGGCGCAACAGCAGTGTCTTGTGTTAGGATCATGAAGGTTGACTTCAAAGGAGTTCATTGTCTTCGAAGTACCTTCCTTCTAACTCTAATGGATCGTGTTCTCTAAAGAGTGTTCTATTAACTCTGAAGGATGTCGTTCCTCGTCTCTGAAGTGCCTTGTCAACTCCAAAGAACTTAACTTAGACCCAAAGCTTGCATACTTATGACTCTAAAGTGCTTTGATTATCTCCGTAGGTTGTTAGTCCATAACTTCGAAGTAACTTGATTGACTCCAAAGTAAATGACTTAACCCTGAAGTTTGTATATTTGTTACTCTGAAGTGCTATCAATACTTTGACGTTATTTTCCCTTGTCTCCAAAATGCTTTAGTGGCTCCAAGACTTCTTTGCTAAATCCAAAGCTTATGACTTCATGATTCTAAAAGATTGTTCTCTTATCTTTGAGGCTTTCCAATAGTTCTGAAGCGCCTTAGCTGACTCCGAAGTTGAGGTGATGAACTTTAAACCTTTGAGGTGATGAACTTTGACGTTGAAGTTGATTCTAAAGCTTCTTTGAAAACTTTAAACCTTATATTTTCTTCTATTAAGTATATCTATGATTTATATACTTAGTTTTCTTAAGCATTTACTTGGTTCTTCCTTTGATCATTATGAAGATTATTCTTAAGTTAAGTATGGAATAATATTTCTATAATATGCTTGAGAATAAATTCTTGGTACCTTAATGTTTCACTCACGTCTTTGCTCATCATCAAAACTTGGTTAAGAATGTTCATCATAAAAAATAAGCTATTTAAGATAGTATGTTCAACATTCTCCTCCTTTTTTATGATGACAAAACACTAGGTGATATACCTTCCAAAATTTTTTTAACGATAATCTTAAAACAACTTAATTGCAAGAATTTCAATTAAATTTTTATTAATTCAGTGCAACTACCCCTGAATGGGTGCACAAAATTTTAACCATGTTTCATACAAAGGAAATTATCATACATTCAGTACATACAAAAATTTCATTTCATTTAGCATATTTTCTCTCCCTTTTTGTCATAATCAAAAAGATGGAAAGAAATGACATGAATAATCATAGCCTATCATGATGAAAATTCATACATACATAATCTGTCATTAACCAAAATTTTCAAATACATAATATGATCAAAGTTTCATACATACAAAATTCCTCATAGAAAGTACAAATTAAACAAAAATATACATTAGAAAAAATACATCAGAAGGCAGCAGAATCAACGGGATGAATTGGGCTTTCTCTTATAGGTCTTAGAGAAGGAATCTCTATGAGGGGGAAGAGGAGGCTTGGGTTGAGATGATGATGGGGTAGAAGAGGGCTTAGGTGGTTTGGGAGATATATTGGGTCTTTTTGGTGGAGGAGGTAGAATAAAAAATGGATCCTTTGGGATTACTGAGGGAGGTTCATGAGTATATGCTATGGGTCCACAATTTGAAATATAAATGAAGTCAAAACTCTCTCAAAATTCTGGGTCTACCAACTTAGGAAAGACTGCAGGAAGCCCTTTTAGGAGATTTTCTATATTTACATTCATCCTGGCTGTATACTCTTGGTGGTACATGGTGATTATGGAGAGAGGAGCCTTTTTGTGTTCCTTAGGAGGTGGAATCCTTGGTTTTCTCTTGGGTTTGGAGGAGGATGGTTGAGATGAAGGTGTGAAAGATTATGGTTTGGATGGTGTTTTGGTTTTGGAATTGCAGGAGGTTTTCTAGGGGTTTTAGTTTTTGTAGAAGTTGGTGGTGAAGTTTTCAGTTTTGGTACAAGGGCTGATTGAGAATATGTTGTCCTAAGTCTGTGTTGGATGGATGTAGCATTGAGCTGAGGATATGGAAGAGGAAGATTATTAGCGATTGCCTGAAGATTGGCATTTGTGTAATATGTGTACACTTCCTCAATCATGTAAATGTTGTTGAGAGGTCCTGATGGAGATGGAAAAGTGGTTCTGAGTTTCTTTGAAGTTGGGAGCGAGTGAAGAAGTTTCTTAGAATAACCTTAAAGCATTGACTCTCTATCAGGAATTTGAATTTTGTTGTCCTTTAGAGTCAATGGAGGGTTAGGAAGAAGTTGAATCCTATGGAGAATTTTAGGATTCTCAAGTTCTGAGAAAAGAAGTTCTTGAGAAGATAGAATGATGGACTGAGAGAAAAACATCCTAGCAACTTCAGAATTGATTTTTGATTTATTCTTAAACTTAGAAAATGTCATCCTGATTGGATTTGCAACATGAAGAAGAATATTAGGATTATCATTGAATGTCTTTGGAGGATAAGGTGAAGGACTTTATGGTGAAATTTGTGGAGGAGTAGGTCTTCTCCACTTTGGACAAATTGAAGGTGTTTTCCATTTTGGAGGAATTTCTTTAATCCATCAGGAATTACTTCTCTTGATCTAACAAGATCCATCCATGTCCAATCTAAAAAAATGGATGGTCCTAGGGGAAGAAAATGAATTCTATGAAGTGTAACTATGAAGTACTTTCCATGTCTGACAATGGCTCTTTGAGGATTGGAAAGGTAATCCTCAGGTAGGTTTTGAAAGACTTTAGTGGTGGGAACTAATGGAGGAGGAACTGATTGGCTGCTATGCTGGAGGAGGAGAAGAAGTGATGTTAGTAGGTTGACTCACAGGTTGAGCAACCTCTATAATTGTTGAGGATGATGGATAAGGAGATTGTGTAGGGGAAGACATCATTGTTATGGGAGAGTTGGTTCTAGGTGGAGCGAAGTGACGTGGAGGTAAAGGAAAGTGAGTTGGAGGTGGAGAGAAATGAGGATGATAGGTTTGACCTCTGAATGACTCTACTAGAGATTATAAAGAGTCAATTCGTTGGCCAATCCTATCAGCTCTCAAAATCATGGATGACATAGCAGTGCTAAGTTGATGATCCATTCTATTCATTTGAAGAGCAATAGTAGATAGATAGTGTTCAATCATTGTCAGTCTATCTTCTAGGTGCTTTGAGATGGGTTCTGTAGTGGGAATTGATGAAGTCCTTAGTGTGGATGGTCGATGAGAAGGAGTTGGTCTTATAGGTGATGGGGATCTGATGGGAGTGTGAGATGGGGTGGTTGTCACTGCTGCTATTTTACTTTGTCTTCTTAAAATCTCTTTTGATTCCTCTAATCTGACATTTCTTGTTACTTTTCTTAGAATCTATGCTTTTTCTTGCTCCAAATTCTCTTCTCTTGTTGTTCTTTCTTCTTCTTCTTCTTCTTCTTCTTCTTCTTCTTCTTCTTCTTCTTCTTGTTCTGGTTTGGATCTCTTTAGTTGAACTATTCTTCCTTGCTTTTCACTGATCTAGCCTTATGAAGTCTTCTTGAACCTTATTCTTTTCAGGGTTTCTCCATCTATCATGTCTGAGTCTCTTGGAAATTCTCTTTGTTCCATAGACAAATTGACACCTGCTTCCCTCATTAGCTTGGTTGGATCCATTTCATAAGGGAGAGGAAATCTTGAGGTGCTCTTAACTGAGTAAATATGATCTAACATTAATTTTGCCAGATCTATTCTCCTTTCATTCACGAGAGCCCAAAGTATTCTTCCATCATTTTCAGACACATCTCCTATGGTTCTCTTTCTTAGGTATACATTGTTGATTACTATCATGTAGGCTAGTTTGAGATTTAAACTCAAATGGCTGGCATGGAGATAATTTTCTCTCTCATAATTTCTGCTCCAGCAAAATCTGAAAACAATCTCTGTCTGGTTGGCCATTCTGGTTTAGCTTCTACCAGAGGGAGATAAAAAAATCTTCTGAGATTGTTTGCTGATACATCTACTTCTAATTCTCCTATCCATGATTTCTCTATTCTATTGTTAATGTTGCATATAAGAGCTCTCACAATTCTTGGATAGAAATTATCTCTTAGACTCACATATCTCTAAAATTCATCCCATATTCTCCAAAACCATTCACATGCTTCCAAATTCATCCCATTATCTCCAAAAGTATCAAAACTAAAAGCTCTTCCTTTGATAATTTTCCTATCATTGTATCTTTCCATATACCTAGAGTAATCAAACTCACTATTGAGAAATGTTACCTCAAGAGTATTTGCTTTAGGTCTGATTCTCTTGGCTGCTCTTTGTTTTGGAAATTTGTCTCTTTCCTTTCTTTTTCATCTACTGCGTTGTTGGTTCCCTTTGTTCTCACCATTATAGTAGAGAAAGATTGGATTTAGGATGCTGTGAAAATTTTCAGAGTGAGATTAGAAGAGAGATGATGGAGAAGTTACAACGGAAAGATTTGTTGAGTGAAGGAATTTGAAACGAGCAGGAAGATAAAGGGTTTTCTTTGAAAGGGGTTCTTCGGGTGCTTGAAGAGAGGGGATTTAGGTTTTTGGAGGTTTTTTGAATAGTTATAAGGGGTTTTGGTATTAAAGTTTCTCCAAAACGTTGTAGGAGGCTCCGAAATGAGTAAATGTGATCTTCGGAGGCAACGATTCTATTTACTTTGGTGACTCTAAAGCCTTGATTTGGAGGTAAAATAGCTCATCAGAGGCTACAAAAAGATGTGAGATGAATTTCAGAGGTACCGAAGTTTTACTTCGAAGGCATGGAATTCTTTGGATGTGTTTTAGCCTATCACTGGAGGGTCCAAAAGCTATTTCAGAGGCTCCAAAATTTATGAATTTTTAGATTTATTCTTTTTATGCATTTTTCGTCAAAGTTATCAGCAAGGAACACTTTTTACATCTTATAGATGTTTTATTACTTTTCAACTTAAGTATTTGGATCTAAAATACTTAATTTTCTTCTTAATTTACTAAATCTATCTTCTGGAAGAGGTTTAGTAAAGATATCTACTAATTGATTTTCAGTTGGTACAAATTCTAAATATATATTATGATTTTGAACATGATCTCTAATAAAGTGATGCCTAATTTTATATGTTTTATTTTGGAATGTAAAACTGGATTTTTGTTCAAACTTATAGCATTAGTGTTGTCACATCTTATAAGGATATCAGCAAAGTTAAGACCAAAATCATTTAATTTTTGTTTTATCCAAAGAATCTGAGCACAATAACTACCCTCTACTACATATTCTACTTCAGTAGTTGATAATGCCAGAGATATCTATTTCTTGGAAAACTATGATATGATCATGCTTCCTAGAAATTGACAAGATCCTAAGGTACTCTTTCTGTCTACTTTATATCCAGCAAAATCTACATCTGAGTTCCCTACTAAATTAAAATTAGAACCTTTTGGATATCGCAAACCAAGGTTTGGTATTCTAAAAGGTATCTAAAGATTCTCTTTACAACAATTATGTGTGACTCTTTGGAATCTGACTAAAATCTAGCACACGTTCAGACACTAATTAGTATATCTGGTCTACTTATAGTTAAATATAATAATGATCCTATTAGGCTTCTATAGATTTTTTTACATACCGATTTACATATTTCATCTTTTTCCATCTTTATTGAAGTGCTCATTGGTGTTCCATATCTTTTACCATCTTTAATATTGAATTTCTTCATAAGTTCTTTTGTATACTTGACTTGTTGAATGAAGATTCCTTCTTTCTCTTATTTGATTTGTAGTCCCAAGAAGAAATTAATTTCACCCATCGAGCTCATTTCAAATTCTCCCTGAATATTCTTAGAAAACTCTTGGCATAGATTTTCATTAGTTGTGTCAAATACTATATCCTCAACATAAATTTGAACTATAAGAATGTCTTTCTTTACATGCTTAATGAAGAGAGTGGTATCCACTTTACCCCCTTGAAAAACCTTTTTCAATCAAAAATTTGTTTATCCTCTCATACCAAGCTCTAGGAGCCTATTTCAAACCATAAAGGGCTTTCTTGAGTTTGAATACATGATTTGTATAATAAGGATTTTCAAACCCAGAGGGTTGTTCTGCATATACCTCTTCATGAATGAAACCATTCAAGAATGCACTTTTTACATCCATTTGATATAGTTTGAAGTCCATATATGATGCAAATGCAAGAAGCATTCTAATGGCTTCAATCCTTTCAATGGGGGTGTATGGTTCTTCAAAGTCAATACCTTTTTCTTGACAATACCCCTTTACAACTAATCTTACCTTATTTCTCACCATAATTCCCAATTCATCCAGTTTGTTCTTGAAGACCCATTTTGTTCCTATAATAGATTGATGATTTGGTCTTGGAACAATAGTCCATGCATCATTTCTTTTAAACTGATCCAATTATTCTTGCATAGCTAAACTCCAATTTTCATCTTCTAATGCTTTGTATATGAAAGTTGGTTCTAATTGAGAACTAAAAGCAAAATTGTCACATATTTGGTGATAAGATGATCTAGTTCTAACTTTATTGAATACATCACTAATTATCTGGTTTTCAAGATGAGCATTCATAAATCTCTAATCTTTGGGAAGAGATGAGTTACTTTCCTCATTTACCTATGTTGTGGATGGTTTAGCTTTATCCATTGTTGTCTTTGATAGTCGAGTTTCTACTTGATTATCTTATAATTTTTGTTTCTCTACACTTGTTGGAAGATTATCTGTTTCATCATCAAGATCACTATTTCTTTTTGTAGAGTTAGTATGTTCATCAAATTTTATATGGATGGATTCCTCTATAATCTTAAGTCTTAGGATGTACGCTCTAAATGCTTTGCTAATAATGGAATAGCCTAGAAATATACATTGATTAGATCTACTATCAAATTTTCCATGGTTTTCATTACCATTATTAAAAATAAAACACTTACAACCAAAAGTATGAAAATATGAAATATTTGGTTTCTTGCCATAGTATAATTCAAATGGAGTTTTATTGAGTATGGATCTAGCAAATATTCTGTTAATGATATATCATGTGGTATTCCTTATAATGACCATAAAAAATCAGATTTACAATCCCTTTCAAGCCACCAAATAGTGGGTTCTTAATCATCATTTCAGTATGTAATTATTATGATTTAAAGAGCATAATCTAGCTGATTTCTCTTACATTTGATACACTAATTCAATTTGAATGAATCAAAATTTCTAAGTTCCATAATCTGCCCATGTTGCTGCCCCATTTTCGGGATGGTTTTCTAGATACATTTCAAGTGGAATTTTCACTCCAACATGACCTTATTGTTGCCCACTTTTTAATCCATCTTTTAATCATGTATTAAGAACCTCTAATACCCTATTTTAATTCTTATCTAATAGATAATTAAGGGCCTTAATCAAATCACTCAATTTCACTTTGTTTTCTATAGAGACATTTCATCAGACATTCAATATGCATAAGTAAATTATCAATTTCAGCAACATGTATTATGGGGCAGTCATTTCCAACAACTTACAACATGTTTCTAACATAATTAGCATTACAATTTCATGATAAACAAGTTGATTAATCCTAAATCAATCAAACATGCTACCCTAATTCATCATTCATTGCTATAGTGCTTCTCATTGGAGCATTTCATCAAACATCATATGTGCATGCCTTAACTTTCAATTTTCAACAATATATATTATTGTTTCATGTATTCCCCACAATATATAGCAAATATTTAACAAAATTAACATTACATCTACATCATAAACAAGTTAATTAACCTCTAAATTCATTCCATAAGCTGCCCAACCACCATTCATGTCCAAACCCATCAATATGCCCAAATGTCCAATGTCCAAACATCACATATGAACTGCAATTATCACATTATCTATTTCCCCCATGAAATTCCCATCAAATCATGCAATCTTCCCCAATTTTACAACCCACATTTTGCTCATTTGATGCCCTAAAATGGAAATTGTAAACATGATTGAGAGAGAGTTCTTACCACTTAATCCACATTGATTCTTCTCCAAAGATGAAATCCCAACTTGAATCTTCACAACACTTCCACAAATTACAATAACACAAGGGGAAAGCAAATTTCCTTTCCTTTATGCACATCCAAACAAATGGGGATGGCTTTCCTTCGTTGTGGTGATGATTTTGCACATTTTAATGGAATTTTTTTAAGTGGAAATTCACTGGAGATATGGACTTTTAGAGAGGGGATAGGGTTGTTGCAAAGGAGGCATAAGAGAGAGGTAAAGAGGGAGTGTGTGAAGATGGTTGAGCATTTTAGGGCTTTTCCAATTTGGTGCATTGGAGGTGCACTTTCAGCTTATGCACGTGCACCACCCAATTTCCACCATAATTCCTTGAAAAAATCAAATTTTAATATGTCATTACATCCCCACAAATGTGTGCATTAATTACATAAATAATTCCCTCAAAATTTTAATTATTCATGTGCATAAAATCCCAAAATTAATTATTTAAAAAGATTTTCCTTACCTCAAAATCCAAGGTGTCACAACAACAAAAGCAAGAGTTAAAAGATGTTTTATCTCCACCTTTTTGACTTTCATTTAATCAATAGACACTTTATCTATACATTCATGTAACTATAATTTAAATAGCAAATAAATCTTCTCCTTTCCACATGAAGGCTATGACTTTCAGGCACAATTATGAATACATTCATACTTGTTAGGTCTCTAACAAAGCATCACCATGAGCATGAGATAAAAAAAAATTTACATCAGTAAAAAGAACATTTTCATATCATGGGCAACATTCAAATGCAGGTAATTCTCATTTGGAAACTTTAAAAATATGTTGATATTTGTTAAGTAGTCATCATTTCAAAATCATAACACATAAGGGACTTTAAAGTATGATTCGTGTCATTCCAAAACAATTTCATGTATTTCAAATTTCATCATAGGGAATACATAATAATCCTCACTATATCCCAGAAATGAAAACATCACAATGACATAAGATAATAAACACATATTATTTCAGCCATTCAATAGTTAAGATATTATAATGCATGATCCTAATTGTTGTGTTTGTTTTTCTTATTAGTTTGTAGTTCATTGAAGTTCTTTGGTGACTGAAACTTGCAGGAATGTTTGCAAGTTTAGTATTCACTAAAAATTTCTTGATTTAGAATAGATTTCTATTATTTTATTCATTAGGTGATGCTTTAGCACTCTAATCTATTCAACTTTTTATCTTTATACTATATCACCTAACTAGAGTTCACTATGTTGTTTTAACAAAATCAAACCACTTTTGATCTTCACATAGCACTTCCTCTTATGATTATCATGTGAATTCCAACATTTCTCAAGCTTCTTCAATTTCCTTAAATTCAAAGGCTTAGCAATCAATGATTTTTCAGAAATATCTTCAAGAATGCTAATTTTATCTAGTCTAAGCTTTGGATCAATAATGATGCTTAATCTAATGTTTTTCCATGAAGGTACTTCTTTAACCTATCTAAGACCAGTTTTGTAATAAGTATCATTATTACTACTTGTAAGGCATTTGTTTATGAAACTTGAGTAAAGTAGGGCAGTCTAAATTTGATGATCATCAATACAATATATATGACTTTTCATGCTCACACTGACCACACTCGTTCAACTGTCCTTTGAAATCCATAAACCTTTTGAATATCCTTGTACACTCATAAGTGCTTTGTAAATCTATTCATACTAATTTATGCATCTCATCAATTGAACAAATCATCTAATCTTAGTATTCAAAACATGATTTGATCATCAAATAATTTTATCAATGCAAGGTGTTACAATATAAAATAGTCCTACATATTTTGCATTGATTTCTAGTTCTCATGTAAAAATATACTTTTCTAAGGTCTAACATCCAAGTTGTTCATTGTAAGTTTCTTAAGTCTAATAACTTGTGTTAGAACTAAATATTTCCATTTTTCTCTTCAATTTTCAAACTTGGATAATTGTTTATCTTCTAAACAGACTTCTCTCCCCCTTGATTTCTAAGATACAACTTCTAATTTTCATGATTTCTAAATCTGCAAAGTTTTCTTTCTTAACAAATAAAAAGATGGGATCTGTCTAATTGAATCATATTTATCAAAGTTATTGATTTCACTGATCACCTCACATGATACTAAGCACATATA
>JAYJMB010003466.1:0-14036 GCA_036873735.1 Pouteria campechiana
ATATTTAGGAATCAAATAGGTGCAAAAGATGAAGTATTAGGAGAATAAAATATGACATTTTGCATTCTCATCAATACCAATATAGTAAGAAAGTGGAGTTAACTTTGTTGTGGCTTTGTCCACTTGGTAGTGGTTGAGAACACTTTGGTAGTGGCTAGGTCCACGTTGATGTGGTTGAGTCCACTTGTTGGATGCCTCCTAAGCATGGCATTGGTTAATGGCAAGTAAAATATATATTGGTTGATTAAATATGCCTATTTGTGATCAGTTATGATGAGAGGATATGATTTGGCTTAGATACATATGGTATAAATTAGACTATGCACATTATAGTAGTTCTATTTGTCTATCTTATGCCATTGTTGTGTATCATTAGTTGTTTATTCTATTTATTATTATTTGATTATTATCTGCTTATTGAGTTACCCAAACTCACTCTCTTTTATTATATTTTTAGCTGACAGGTCAAAAGATGGAGCCCAACGAAGGGTTGGAACTCAGGAGAGGGGTAAATCTTGATATTTAGAACTCATTATGTTTTTGTTATATTTTGATGTATTAAAATGTAATTCATGAGTTAAGTCAATGATGTAATTTTATGAACCATAATAATTTACATGTCATTAATTTAGTAGGTGTATAAATGTTTTTCATACTTTGCTTTTATAGTATAACTATGATCCTGGGCATCTATAGGTGTTTGTGCATGTCTTATACAGGTTTCAGGAGGTATGTTAAGGGGTGACTCTAGTCGTGGTTCCTCCTATTACTGCCTTAGTAACACCTTGGAAAAGTAGGGGGTTACAGAGTGGTATCAAAGCGAGTTTATTTCTGAAACCTAGTAGAAGATAAGTCCAAGGCTGTAAGGGTAAGGGTGCTAGAAAGTGGTGAAAGAATGGCATGTAAGGGTAAGGGTGCTAGAAAGTGGTAAAAGAATGTCATGTATAGTTTTCACAATGTTAGAAACATGGGGGGAACGTTAGTATACTATGTGAATTGTTTAACATTGATAAGTTGTGTTCATGTGTTAACATTGTGTTACTTATGATTATATCTATACAATAATGGCCCCGAGGAAAAGAGTAGACAAAGGCAAATCTCCCATGGTAGAAGATAAGTTACCAAGGTGGACTATTAGGAGTCACCAAGAAGGACTATTAGGACCTAAGCAATGGGGGTGGTTATTAGGGAAACTCAGGCAGAAGCCTCCTAAGCCGATTGAATACCTAGGTTAACTCAAAATGAAGTTGAGGAAGGAGTTGAGCCTGAGTAAGGCCATGTCAAGGTAGGAACTTCAAGAACAAGTATGCCAGACACTATGGGTCCTAGCGATGAGGTAGTTCCACTAATGCAGCCTCAAACAATGACACCAAAATTTGGTGCCACGATGACCGTAATAGTGGGTATTGCCCAAAACTTGCAAGAACTGATTCACCACATGTAAGGCCAGTAAATGTAGAACCAAATGTGGGGCCAACATCTCGAAGGTAGCTAGGGTTAAATATAAAAGCTTTTCAAAACATGAAGCCTCCAGTTTTTAAGGGACAAAGAGATTATCAAGTGGTAAATGAATGTTTAGCTGGTATGGAAAAAGCATTTACATACATGGAATGTCCAAAAGAGCATAAGGTGTTGTATTGGGTTTATCAGCTGGAAGGTGAGGCAGAGCAGTGGTGGCACAGTGAAAAGTTGACAGTTTTTGACAAAGGTGCAGGAATGACATGGGCTAATTTTAGAGAGCAAATGCTCCTTAGATATGTGCTAGCTAGTGAGAAAGATAAGAGGGCTATTGAACTTTTAACATTATTGGAAGGCAAGAGGACTATAGAAGAATATGATAGACAGTTTAGATCTTTGGTGCGATTTGTGCCATGGGCCTGGATGGACTTACTAGAGACTGCCCAGAAATTTCAGAAAGAATTGTGATTGGATATCCAAGAGTAACTAGCCCCACTTATGTTGGTCAAATATGAGATATTGTGGAGCGTGCTTGCTTGGTGGAACGAGAAGTAGAGGAGCAATTTAAATTTAGAGAGAGGAGACATATGAGAGATACTGATCAAGGGCAATGAACCAGGCAGAAAACTGAGCAGAGTGGTCGTGTAATATCTGAGAAAGCTTGTAATTATTATAAGAAGCCAAGACATTTAAAATTTGACTAGAGGAAAACTAGATCAGCCCTAGGACAGATGAAAAAGATTAGCCAAGGGTCAAATCAACCTCGGGAATCTAGACAGTGAAGACCACTTGCTTGTTTTCTATGTAGCAAGAGTGGCCATATTAAATGGAATTGTCCTAGTCAGGAGAGGAGTAACAATGTAACCTCCTGAGCCCCGCCCCAGCTAAAATGTGGTAGAGGTCAGATGAGAGGTAGAGGTCATGGACCTAATACAAATCTTGGCTGTTAGTATGAGGACCATAGACCACCAATGACTGCAGTCATGCAGACAACCATTTTATAGGAAGCTCAAGACATGGATCATGTGGTTACTGGTAATCTT
Organism: Pouteria campechiana; assembly: GCA_036873735.1. Classification (NCBI taxonomy): domain Eukaryota; kingdom Viridiplantae; phylum Streptophyta; class Magnoliopsida; order Ericales; family Sapotaceae; genus Pouteria; species Pouteria campechiana. Next base: position 2,502 of record JAYJMB010003466.1, read on the forward strand.
CTTGTGATTGCATGGCTTATATATTATGTGATCCAGTTTCCTCTCAGTCTTTTGTTTCCATTGCATTTGTAAACAAAGCTGGTATATCAAAATGCCAAATGCATCAAGTGATAGAGGTGTCCACCCCATTGAAGGCAATTAGTACAACTATAGAAGTATGTTATGAGATACCTATAGTGATTAAGAATAGACTATTTTATGCTAATCTAATTGTATTAAATATGGAAGGTTTGGGCATTATATTGGGTATGGATTGGTTAGTCAAATATGAAGATAAGCAGGTAACATTAAAGACTCCTGATAAAGTGAAAATCATCTTTAGAAGTTCACCTAAAGGTAAAGCTCCTAAACTTGTGTCAGCCATAAAGGCTCTTAGCCTAATGTGGAAAATGTGTGAAGCGTTCTTAGTCTCAACCATTGACACCCACTCTAAACATCGACTATTGGAGGATATACCCATAGTACAAGATTTTCCAGATACATTTCCTAGAGAATTATCTGGATTACCTCCTGATAGAAGTGAAATTTTGTATTGACCTCCAACCTAGGGCAGAGCCAATATCTCAAGCTCCATACCGAATGGCACAAGTTGAATTGGCCGAGTTGAAAGTGCAGTTGCAAGACTTGATGGACAAGGGATTTATCCATCCCCGTGTGTCGTCATGGGGTGCACCAGTGTTGTTTGTTAAGAAGAAGGGTGGAAGTCTGCGATTATGCATCGATTATCAAGAACTGGTCACCATCAATAATAAATACCCATTACCTAGGATCAATGATTTATTAGATCAATTGCAAGGAGCTACAGTGTTCTCAAAAATAGATTTATAGTCTAGATATCATCAATGGAGGGTAAAACTGACAAATGTCCATAAGACTACATTCAGAATTCGTTATAGGCATTATGAATTTCTAGTAATGTCATTTGGGATAACAAATGCTCCTGTAGTTTTCATGGATCTAATGAATAGGATGTTTAAACCCTATCTAGATCTTTTTGTGATCGTCTTTATTAACGATATTTTGATTTATTCCAAAGACAAAGAAGAGCATGAAGCACATTTGAGGGCGACATTGCAGAGATTGAGAGAGGAAAGGCTCTATGCAAAATTAAAGAAGTATGATTTTTGAATGAATAGTGTGGCTTTTCTAGGCCATGTAATCTTAGGAGAGGCATTTCTATGGATCCTCATAAAATAGGGATCATGGTGAATTGGCCCAGACCGAGCATAGTGACTGAGGTAAGATGTTTCTTAGGATTAGCCGGGTATTATGAAAGATTTATTGAAGGATTTTCCCATATTGCTAAGCCATCGACAAAGTTAACTTGTAAAGGAGTCTCATTTGTGTGGAATGATCAGTGTGAAGCTGCTTTTCAAGAATTAAAGTGGTGATTGTTGGAGGCACCAATACTTGCACTTTCGTTAGGTCAAGGTGGATTTGTAATATATAGTGATGCATCCAAGAAATGATTAGGTTGTGTTCTCATGCAGAATGGCAATGTTATAGCTTATGCATCATGCCAATTAAGACCACATGAGCTTATTTATCTAGCTCATGACTTCGAATTAGCAGCAGTAGTGTTTTCTTTGAAAATATGGTGACACTACCTTTATGGAGAGAAATGTGATGTGTACATTGATCACAAAAGTTTGAAATATATTTTTACTCAAAAAGAATTAAACATGAGGCAATGGAGGTGGCTCAAATTACTTGAGGATTATGATTTAAATGTCCACTATCACCCCGAGAAAGCAAATGTGGTAGCTGATGCTTTGAGCAAAAAATCCAGCAGTAGTTTGGCTAGCCTACTTACACAAAAGATGGATTTATTTGAAAAATTAAGGAAACTGGATGTACAGGTTGGAATGAAGGGAATAGCTACACAAATGTATCAATTAAGAATTCGACATACCTTAATAGATGAGATTCGAGTAGCTCAAGAAGAATTGTCAGAGGAAGAATTCTAAAAATTGAAACTACTAGTATAGCAAAATGAGCTGTCAGACTTCTTTATTGGTGCAGACCATCTTATGAGGTACAGAAATAGATTAGTGCTACCTAAGGAATCTATAGTAATACAAAACATGTTAGAGGAAGCACATTACTCTAAATATACTATCCATCCTGAAAGAAATAAAATATATTATGATTTGAAATCTCAATACTAGTGGAAGGGTATGAAAAATGATATTGCTAGATTTGTGGCTAGATGTTTGGTGTGCCAGAGAGTAAAGGCAGAGCACAAAAGACTAGGGAGATTGTTATAGTCTATTGAAGTTCTTGAATGGAAATGGATAGATATAATAATGGATTTCATCACTAGGTTACCAAAGATGACTGTAGGATTTGATAGTATATGGGTCATTATGGATCAATTAACTAAATCTGCTCATTCTATATCAGTTAAGACCACATTTACTACTAAAAAATATGCATGGGTCTATCAAAAAGAGATTGTGTGATTACATTGTGTGCTTAAAGTGATTATTTCATATAGAGGCCCAGTATTCACTTCTAAGTTTTGGAAAGCACTACAGAAGGCTATGGGGACATGGTTAGACTTCATTAGTACTTATTGCCCCCAGATAGATGGACAAATAGAATGGGTGAATCAGTAGTTAAAAGACATGCTTAGAGCATGTATTCTGGAATGGGGAATTCCAATAATAGTTATCATTACAATATCCAAATGGCCCCTTTTAAGGCACTATATGGGTGAAAATGCAGATCTCCACTATATTGGACAAAAATAGGTGAGACCACTTTAATAGGGCCATAGATGATTGCAGATACGGTTGAAAAAGTGGCTCAAATTCAAGAAAAGATTCGTATTGCTCAATCACGTCAGAAACGTTATGCAAATGTACGAAGGTGAGACTTAGAATTTCAAATACGAGATAAAGTATTTCTAAAAATCTCTCTGATGAAGGGTGTGGTGTAGTTTGGCACCAAAGGTAAACTAAACCCAAGATATATCAGTCCTCATGAAATTTTGGATCAAATTAGCAAAGTGGCATATCGTATTGCATTGCGACCATTTTTTAGGGGAATTTGCAAAGTCTTCCATGTGTCTTCATTGAGAAAATATAAACCGAATCCATCTCATATATTAGCACCAGAAGATATCCAAATTAAAGAGAACTTATAGTATGTGGAACAGTCAATTTGAATACTAGATAGTACGGAGAAACAGTAAAGGAATAAGACTATTTGTATGGCAAAAGAATAATGGAGACATCATTCAGAGGACGAAGTAACCTGGGAACTAGAGGAAGTAATGAGAACAAAGTACCCCTACCTGTTTGCCTAAGTTTCGAGGCCAAAATTTTTTGTAAGGGGGGTAGAACATGAGGCCTTGAAAAATTTTGTTATGGATAATTGAGCATGTAATCTGATGTAGATAATGTATGTGTCAAGTAATCATGTTTGATCAGAAAAGCATAACTTGTGCAGTGTATCATATGGATACTGATCCACAAGTCACGAAATAAATGAAATGAATTGAATTACAAATTTACACGATATTGAAAGTTTCGAGGATAAAACATTTTGTAAGGGGGGTGGTCTGTAGCACTCGGGGTGTTAAAAAGTGGATAAATTTGAAAACTTTCCTTAAATGATCAATTTGGGTCACCCTATACTGGATCGTATTAAGTGTGTAGAAAAAATTAAGTGAAATGTTAGGTATGTGGTAGTTTAAAGAGATTATTTTGATTCATTTGAGTGGATTAATTATGGTTTAATACTACATTTAGGTGGGAAATATTATTATTTAACAGTTTAAGGAAAAAGAAATGGAATAAAAAGGGGAAAAGCAAAGAAAATTTGAAGCAAGCAGTGCTAGATTAGAGGCTGCGACGTCAGGTAGTGAAAAGGGGCAATGGACGGTGGCAGCATATCGAGTGCCGCGGTGCCCAAATCTGAGGCCGCGGTGCTAACCGATAGGATAAAGTCAGTGGTTTGACTTTTCACCTTGTTCCATTTCATTTTTATTCTATTCCGTTTCTTTGCTTCACCATGCCGAAATCCTATAGTTTTTGTTGACTCTTGTGCAAGTATACATGATCACAAGTAATATAGATGAGGTAAGTTGAGTACCGTTCCCACGAGGAAGTAGGCTGTTACACACTAAGTATCAAACTTGTATCAAATCAGTAATATTTAATTGAATGAAATTCAGTAGATGATATAAGAACTAAATTTGAATAAACAATGAAGTTGACAAATTGTAAGAGTAAAAGAAGAAATATCAATGGATAAAATATCTAGGAATTCAAATTCACCTAGCAAATCCACTTATATTGATGAATTGCATTAAGTAAATCATCATTCCTCTCATCATCAATCGAATGCACTAAAGTATGTACCACCCTTGCTCAAGTGTTATGATAGGTGTGCCTATTAAAGTGATTTACTATGTCTCAATGCAAATCCAAATTAATAAACTCATTTAGCTTAAGCATCCAAGTGTAATATATGCGCTCACAAGGTCATATTCACATGGATTGCACATGTACAATGGCTATCTCTAGAATTCATTGCATCGTATGTTCTTCAATTCAAGAGTCTATTCCTAATTCACCTCTCTCGAGTATAAATTAAGAATCTCAATTCATGCACATGGTAGCTAAGCACATACAGGCATTAAGCTTAGAAAAGAAGAAACAATGAGGAAGAAGATAATTTAACTCAAAAATTAGACATCAACACAAGCTTCATTGCTAAGATCTATTTAATCCTAGATAACAAAAATTTGGAACATTATATTTGAATTAAAACTAAGTAATTGATAAACATCATCATAATCCAATATTGAATCTGATTCAAAAATAAAAGATAAATTAGAAAGAAAATAGAATATTCAGGTTGTAGCAACTTTCTCCAATGATCTTCTTGCTCTAAACTCTTCTCCTTGTTCAACTCTCTATCTATGCTCCACTGTCCTCTCGACCAAAACTCTTGGGTCTCCTTAAATAACCCAAGCAGCTGGGTCTTAATAGAATTCCTCCACGAATTGTAATTTTTTTACGCATCAGAATCATCTTCTAAAAATAACATTATATTTTCTACCTTTCACAAATTGCAAAAACTCCTAAAAATTTTAGCAACATATGTAAAGGAAATTGCTTCAAAAATATCTCAGATGATTGTAATTGCTGATCATTGTAGGACTCCATTGCTAAAAATATATTACTGATCATAGTTTAGATAGCAATATCTAATGCATGAAAGAACAACTAAATTTGTGTACTTTCAATTCCAAGCTTTGATTTCAAACTTTATTTCTTATTAGGTTGCATTAGAGGCATGAAAATTGAGCAGAAATTTGAATTCTTGTTTCGGAGTTCTTTCAAGTGAACTTTAGATAAAAAATCATTGCTTCGGAGATTTTTGTTCTACTTTGGAGTTCTCTAAAGTGAACTTTGGAGAAAAAATCATTGCTTTAGAGATTTTTGTCCTTCTTTAGAGTTCTCTAAAGTGAACTTTGGAGAAAAAAATGTTGCTTTAGAGTTCTCTGAAATGAACTTTGGAGAAAAAATCTGCTTTGGAGTTTTTGATGTTCCACAGCAGTTTTAGTAGAATCATCATAACTTTCTCATAAGAAGTCAAAATTGAGTAATTTTTATTTTATTAGATATATAATTTCAAGATATACAACTTTTATATTAATCACTTTTCCTCATTCTGCTTGTATTTTGAGTTGTAGGCCCTCAAAGTATCACCTTTTGTGTTGGTAAACTTCGAAGTAAAAATTCTGCTTAAGAGATTTCTGGAAAGAGTACCACTGTTTTATCAGAACTTTATCGTATGAACTCAGAATTACTCCATTCCATTTTCATTGGATAGTAACTTTAGGATATTCAACTTTTATGTTGATCACTTTGTCTGAATCATTCATCTTTTATAAGTTGTAAACCTTCAAAGTGATGCCTTTTGTCAAATGAAGTAGCAGACGAATGTAAAGCTCTACAGATAGTTATGCTATTTTAACCATAAATTTCTAATATAAATTCATAATCATATGATTTTTGTTGCATTGGAAAGATAAGTATAAATTCTAAAACTTTCATGTTGAACAAATTGGAAATATGCCTCTAGTAGTCCCAAAATTTGCTTTAAAGTAAAATCTTTTGTAATCTTCAGTTTCATTTTACATATCAATAAGACAAACTCTATTAAGTGCAATATCTACTAAAAACATTAAAAAAAGATCTTAACATGTGAATTTAGATATAAAAAATATGATATATTATGAGCTTATTAGTGTTCACTCCTTTTTCATGCTATTTTAGCTTGGATTAATCTTGTTTAGGAGTGAAAACCCATCACTCTTGCATCTAAACCAAAGTTTTCTAGGTTTAAATGATGATGGAAGAAGAACAAAGTTGGTTTCCTATGAATCGTGGTGGATTCTTAGAGATTGAGCTTGTGTTCTTGTTTTGACAAGGCGACTAAGCATGAATTCAAAGGTAACTATTGCAAATTTTCCTTAACGCAAGTGCACGTATCATGAATAAGTAATAAAGCGTGAATGAGATATCGTTCCCACAAAGACTAAGTTCACCAAATACCAAATTACTCTAACCTTTAGTTTTATTTGAAGGATTGAATTATGATAACTAAATGTAAAGATGTAAATAAAAAAGATCTAAATTAATGGCTTCTGCAATGATGTGGATTCTAGAAACAATAATAGAGATAATTATTTAAAACATCTAGGGGTGCCCGATTTCACCGGATAAATCATATTTAGTTCCATTAATTTTAACAATCAATGTTTGTTCTTATGCTGACAATGAGTTTCTCTTGATTAATTATTATTCTTTCTCAAGTCATAGCAGGCTAATTTCCTACATCTTTGTGAAAATCCCAACTAATTAAGACGCATTAAGATCAATAAACTCATAATGTTGCATAAGCTTCATGGATATCTCTATCATCATGACAATATTATGGTGCTTAATTATGGTCTAATTCAATTATCACTTCTTAGCCTCAAATCAAATCACAAATCATGTTGAAAGGACTAGCATTCTTTCACAAATATTAAAATTGGATTAAACACTCAACATAGATAATGAACAACCAAAGAAATGCATTAAACATAACGAAACCAAATAATCATTATCCAGTTAAATTGTTCCCCTAGATTAATGTGTTTAGATCATGATATAATCAATGAAAACAATACACATTGTCTTAAACATGATAAAGGAACAAAAATGTGTAGGAAAGAAGAAGAAGAGGTTAATGAAAACTCTTCACCAAGTAATGTTCTGCCTTCTCCTACTCTTGCATGAAGATCTCGCTCCCAATCTGTGTAGCCACCTCTTCTCTCTTTGTTTCCTGCTTCTAACCTTGCCAAAGGATGTCGAAGACCTTCTCTAGGGCGACCATACTTGCTCTTTATAGTTTTCCAATTAAAAACTACATTTTTGCAACATTTTCAACATTTTCCAAAAAAATTGCCTCCCAAGCTAGTACCGCCGCATAGACAGACAGTGTTGCGACACTAGTTATGCATTGTGGGACTGTGTCGCAGCATGGCCATCTTGTGTCGTGGCACTGTTCCTTCTGCCACTTCAATGCCGCAGCACTAGAAACCCGTGTCGCTGCACTATGCCTTTGTCTTGCCCTGCAGGTCCTTCATTGTTTAGTGTCATGGCATTGCTTGTCTATGTCAAAGCACTGGCTTTTCTTTTTGCCTTTTTGCCTTCTTTTTGCCTAGGTCTTTGTACCTCCTTTTTATCTCTTCTTATGTTGCAATGATTTTCTCATTTTCTTTGATCCTTTGTTCTCCTTTGCCTACAAATACATAACAACCATCAATTTATCAAATTACTAGAAAATAAATCATAAATATACCAAAACAAAGCATAAAAAATGTAACATATAAGTGAATAATATTCACTTATCAAACTCCCCCAAACTTACTACTTTGCTAGTCCTCGAGCAAAACTCAACACCAATACAGACACCGCATAGATCAAGTTTAATGAAAATCTCAAGACTGTTAACCTAGCCTGGGAGAAAAATATTGAAATAGCATGTATCTCTAAATTTTTAACCTACATATCATCCTCTCTCCATTTAATTCCTAGTGTATCTACAAAGAATGATAGTCATTCTAAATTAAATCCTTAGTACTCAGTTCAACTTGTGCAACTTAAGTAAACACGTTCAACACAACTTCACAAATTCATGAATTATGAGAGATTGCAATAGACATGAGGTTATTTTTTTTATTTTCATTTTTATGGGTTGTATTACTATCATATTCCTTTTTTCATTTTATTTATTTATTTATTTTTAATTATTTTCTTGGAACATGATCCCCCCAAATTTGGGCTATATTACTATCATACCTCCAAACTTATTTCCCTTTTTCATAAGGATGTAATCCCCCCACTAAATGATTCATGCTTTTCTTGTGTCTACTGTTTGCCTCACACAAATATTACATGGAATTTATGAAGTTTGACCTGAGCTATGCTACTTAGCTACCACAAATTATTTCCAAGTATTCTATGAATTCAAAAGAGATTGGCTATGTAATTAGCTGGAATCTAAAGTAAATTAGATATATTCAAATTAAAAATATATATATGATTGCATTTGACATTCTCTCCCTAGCCTGTGTTGTACCATGTTGTTTATACCATCGGTCTCATATACTGATCCATGCTCAAAACACAACAAAAAACAATTACTAACCACAAAACATACTAAACACACAACTAAAATAGAAAATACTTCAAGTTACTAAAACATATTTCACTGACAGATAACACACCTTAGTTAATAAACCACACATAAATAACATCCAAAACAACGCTACAAGGTAAAACACATCACATCTAAACATCACATTCAAGTTTAAAATAACTTGCAAAACTCCCTCAAACTCAAAAGGACACATTGTCCTCAATGTGACAAGAGAACAATTGCATGTGAACTTCCCTAAAAATGCCTACTTAGAGTCAACAGCATCCTCAGATTTGGTTTCTTCATCACCTTAGCTGTCAGTTTCCTCTTCCATTTGGCTATCATCATTAGAATCACCCTCCTCCTGCTCTTCGGCTGCAGCTACAATAGCTTCAACCTCATCTTTGTCATTAGCTGGTGGATATGGTGGGAAGGTGGGTGCTAGAGGAAACTAGATTAGGTTCCCTAATCGAGTGGGAACCTTAGAAGCGAGTGTTGCATAATAATGCATCAAGTGATCATACTACATATGATGTTGTTCAACCATCCAATCAATTTGCTGGTAAGTTGGGTAAAGAGCTCAAAACTCTCCATTCTATCCTCCGCAGGCATTGGTCGGGCACGTTGTCATGAAGTGGTAGCTTGAGCAATACTTAGATGCTATACTCTTTGACCGTGGACCATTGAATGTCTTGATGAGGTCTCATGAAATGAAAGATTTTGGGTGCAAAATCTTTTCAGAAGCTCTAGTCGGTACTCCCGCTTATAAACATAAAGCATAAATTAAAGAGGCGTGATTGAATCTGCCTATGGGGGTTGATACTTTAGCCATATTCATGATTGAAGCTTCAATGATCTTTCCCACATCAATAGAATAGCCCCTCTATATAGCATAATTCAATAATGCCCTCTCTCTTGAAACCCTAGACAAATGCAGAGATGGCATCAGTTTAGCAGAAATAAAGAAGTGTAATACCTTGCCAGGATTCTGGAGCCCCCACTTAAGAATACTCTTGATCTCATCTTTGGATCGTTTCCACTTTGTTCCCTCATATGTAAAGGTCCTGAGGATATCATCATATTCAGCCCCTTCTTCTTGCATTTATGAGAACTCATTCTCTGTTATATTAGGCAACTGATAGAAATGATAGAAATGGTTTATGGTGGTTCTATCAAAAGGAACCCACTATCATCTGACCAAGGCTTGCATACCTCAATGTTCAAGAGCATTTGCATAGAACTCTTAGACCATTGGAATAAGTACAGGCTCTGGTTGCTTTGCAAACTCTTACCATTGCCTCATTGTGATCAATCTCCAACCTGATTTCATTGGGTCAATAATACCTCTTTTGGGGATACACTTCCACTTTATACGAGAGCTTTAATACCTAGCTTTAGTAGCTAGGCTGACAAATGTTAGCTTGATTACCGGCTTTGAATCTGTATTCTTCCTCTTTTTAGAAGGACCTGTAGCTACTGCTTTCTTGCCTTTGGGAGCCATGAATGGGAGTGTAATTAATTGCAACAAGTATATGATAGCACTACATAAGCCATTGAAGAACACAGCAAGCCACTTAATTCACTTTCCACCAAGAGCTAGCACAAAACACAAAATAGGGCATAAGACCGCAAGAGCTAGCACACCACTGAAGACCAAAGCAAACACTGAAATTGCCCTGAAAAATCAACCTCTCAACTGCAACTTGTACATATACCACTCCAGGCAAAATGGAAACCACTTACTGCAAGCTACACTTTACTAAGGATTTTTATCAAACACCATGAATGCACCCAATTTGCTATTCACAAGCAACAAATGAAAATTGACAATTAAAGCCTATGGCATAACTTGTCTTCCCAAATCTCTCCTGGCACAAACAAGCACTTCAAATCATAATAACCCAATTCTTCCTCAAGGTACAATAACCAATTCAAGGCACAATGCACAACACTCTTTCACAATGCACTTCAAGGGATTCAAATCATGATAAAGCACAATCTTCCTCAAAGCATAATCACCTCAAGTCACAATGCACAACACACCAATCCTTCTTCCACATATTCTAATCTCAGTGGCAAAGATAATGTGCTCCCCCAAACTTGCACAATCTACATAGTTATTTCAAAAAATAGTTCACGTGCACAACACACCTTTCTTCCTCAAAATAGCCAATCCACACACAAAAAACAACCCATAAGCTTGAAGTACAAAGAAGTGATAATTCACTTACTTGAAATGTCGAACTGGCTCACCTTATCGACATTGGAGATCTTGCTTAATTGGAAAGTAATGAAGCTCGACCTTGCCAAGGAACCCACGCATGCAAATGATGAGGAAGATGGGTTTCTTTGAGAAGATGCATGTGAGGAACAGATGGGAAGAAGGAATTTGAGAGAGGAAACATTGGAGGCGGCTAGGGTTTTGAGGGGGAAGAAGAGAGAAACAAAAGGGGAGGCATTCAAATGAGGCTTATGCCGCAACATTGAAGGGTTTTAAGTTAGGCATAGGGAGCTCATGCATAGGTAGGATGGGTGGTGCCACGGCACTAAGTTGCTATACCATAGCGTTATGCTTATTGTTCATTTAGTGATGCGGCACTGGCTTTCCGTGTTGCAGCATTAACTCCTTAACTTGATATTCTACCATCCTTGAACTTCTACTCCACTGAATTGAGTTTCCATGCCGACAACCTTACTAGAATGCCCATTTGTCTTATGTCCACCCCTAAAAATTAGGATTACAAACATATTTTTATTAATGACACCAATTTCTAAGACAAATTAAATTTTTATATGCTTAACTAAAACTAATTCTACATGAATCAAATC
>JAYJMB010003468.1:0-14034 GCA_036873735.1 Pouteria campechiana
CCTGCTTGTGCTGCCCGGATTAGAACATCCGTCCAGCTGTAGAATTTGCTCTGCCATTGCTAGTTCATGCTACTACACACACCAAATCAAAAATAATACTCTTTCACTCTACAGTGCATCGGGTCTATCCAAGCTAGAAGCCTGTTAGGCCCACACAGCCACAATGTTGTATATAGTGGCAGTCTACCCTCATCATCTCACAAGAGTAACAGTTCATCACTAAACGTGCTTACATTAGTTACTTAGGTCAAATCAAAGAACACAGGCTATCTAGGCCGATAACAATGCCCGCCCACGCCGGCTGCCCAAATAACCGCCCCTTGGCTAACCAAGCCACTCTTCACCGCATGGTGGATACTTGTCAGCCCTATGGCCATCATAAAATGAATATATGAGCAAAATAGGGCTCTGTGCCAACCAAGTATAAAAAATATCAGCACTCCCAGGATTAAAACATATATACAAAAATCCTAATATAAAATTCTTTATATACAAAAATTTCCTTCTCATTTTCATCTAAATTTTTTTCATAGATTAAAAATAACATAATAGAATTTTTGTAAAAATTTTAGTTCAAAATGACTTAATTTTATGGAAAGAAAAATAAAATACAAAAATTAACAAAAATTGATAAAATGGGCAGCCGACAAATTTTTGGGTATTTATATTCCTAATTTTTTGGACCTATTAATGTTCAAATTTTTTCACTAAAATTTATAGATTTCTAGGAAAGCATATGTACTATAACCCCATATTTTTTTATTTATAAAATTAATTTATTTGATAAAGTTTTAATCAAGGTCAAAAGGGTACTTGATAAGCCTTAATTTTAATGTCCTGTTCACATGTGGCCCACTTCGTGGCATCATAACTCTTGATTCTGATATTTAATTTACATGATCTTGAAAATTTTAAAAATCCCATAGATCCCTCTTCAATCCCCAATCAAGAAATCATTTCAAAATGTCCCTTAAATATGATTTAAACTTGCCTAAAGTTGACTAGAAGCCAGCCAGTTAGTCTAGTGAGATAACATTATTTGAAATTATTATAATGGTTCATTAATACATGGATTAAACAAGGCTTAACCTTGTGTGATTAGGGCTTAATTATGCAACATCCTCTTAATGAAATTTCCATAAATAATTAATGGACAACTTGGTTATATTCATTTGCCATCAACATATACTTGTGAATTTAAATTCCATATATACTAAATCATGTCCCAAGTTAATTAAAATAATAATTAATCATTAATTACACCAATTATAGCTCATATCATCCAAAAAAATTTTCTACAAAACCCTAATTACCTAGGTTCATTCAATCAACATGATTTAATCAATTACTCACTAAAATAATAGCATACACATGTTTATCAATTTGTTTTAACAAATATCATACCTTTATTTTGAATTCTCCCTAGTGGGTCCCACTTGTAGAAATTGATCTTCAAAAATGGATGGCTATCACACCTTGAACCAAGAAGAAATTTGTGTTATATGTTACAAATCACATGTATTTACATTTGCTACAATCCTTCTAGCCAAAACAAATTAAAATTTTCAATTTGAGAGATGGGGGAAGAAGGTTCAGCATGAGCAGGGGGTGGCAACGAGAATAGCATTGAGGAGGTGGCTTTTATGTGTTAAATGATCCACTGGTCTGCTACCCTATAACACTCCATGCACATGTACTTAATTTGCACTTTCCCAACCTCCTTTAATTCATTCCATTGATACATGTTGGTCATCCTATTTGCAAGTCATATGCCCAAGTTAGTTTCACACTTATTTAAGATGCCATTTTTCATAATTTAATTTATTTTTTCTAATTAAAATTTATTAAAATTTACTGACATACTCGGCATTTCACCTTTCTATATGCATTTTTCAATTTTTTTTCACTTGTTAATCACTGATTAATGTGTATCCTCCTCATCCTCACATTATTATGGATATTCCATCCATTTTCATAATTTTTTCATGATAAATTTTAATATTTTTTAATATATACATATCTGGTGCTCCACCCTTTTAAATTCATTTTTTCTCAATTAAATCACTTATTTAACATAATTTGATACATTCCCAACCTCATCCTCATATTTATATTAATAATCCACTTAATTCCATAAGTTTTCTATGACGAATTTCTCAAAAATTTAATTATACTCCAATATACTTCATGCTAAATCGGCAAAAAATAATAAAAAATTAAAACTCACATATCTAAAATTTTTAAGGCCTTACATTCAATCTTCCTAAAAAATGGATAGGAGGATCATACGGTGGGGGTGTTTTGTACTTAACAGGAGGGTCAACTACTAGAAACACTATCCTCTTTGAATGCACTTTCTCCTCAACCTCTTTCTTCCCTTTTTCCAATCCTGTAGGAACAATTAAACTATCAGTTTCTTCTTCAACCTTAGTATCAATTACCTTTTCACTCCTTAATATTGTTACTGCTTTTGCTTGCTTGGGTTGGCTAGGTAACTTTCGTGTGTGGCTCTATACTGCTTCTACAATTTATCCTATCTGAGTTTCCATCTTTTTCATGGATGTCTCCATGTTATGGAACTTGGAATCAATGTTACAAAATTTGGTTGCATTATTCTAGAACTAGGTTTGTGTTACTTGAATGAAACTTTGCATGGTTTCTTTAAACGTAGGCTTCTTTAGTTGCAGTTGAAATAAAGTTTCAGCTTAATTTTGATTTCTTTCATTGTTCCAAGAGAAATTAGGATAGTTTCTCCAACTAAGATTGTAAGTCTTTGAGTAAGGGTCATTCCGTGGCCACTGATTGTAGAAATTCATTGCATTAGCTTACTCAGCATCACCTGCAAAATGTTTATTTGAAGAGAAAATATTAGGTGAATATCCTGAGTTACCATAAAAAGAAAAAACCTCTATTGGAGCAGGTTGTGGTTGCTTCAAGTGCACCATCATAGAGCACATTTCCTCCATCTGCTTAGCCATCTCTAACGTCTGCATTGATAAATCAGAGTTAGAGTTCACTTCATAAACCTCTTACACTCTTCTACTGAGAATTTGCTCCCAACATCTCATATAACTCATAAGTTTTTTCTAGAGTTTTTTCCTCCTATGACTCCACCTGCAGCATTGTCAACCATAGTTTGTCATGGTTGTATCAGTCCATCATAGAAAAATTAGTTAAGCAATTGAATTGGATATCTATGATGAGGGCATTGAATCAAAATTGCTTTAAACCTATCCCATGTCTCATGGAAAGCTTCACTATCTAATTAAGAGAAAGTAACTATTTTGCTTCTCAATTCAACAGTTATAGCATGAGACTAGAATTTACCAATGAACTTATTGTAAACTGCTCCCCATGTTATTAATGAATCATGAGCTAATGCCATGAACCATGTCTTGGCTGCATCTTTCAAAGTGTATGGAAAATATCTCATATGTAACTGATCTTCTGTTAGCCCCTACAATGGAAATATTTGGATGGTTGTATAGTAATCACACATGAATGTCAATGGATTATCTGAAGCTATGCCATGAAAAGATGGAAGCATGTTAAAATGAATAAGCTTTAATTCATAATTTCTAGCATCATCATCTAATACAATGCATGAAGGTGAAATCCCTATAGTTGGGCTTGCAAACTCTTTAATTAATTCTTAAACTTATTGTGCTTGTTGAGTCACTCAGTTCTCCACGTTGTCAACCATTTGTACTTCTTCTCCTTCACTTAAATTCTTTGTTTCAATTTCCATTTTGTTAGTATGATCGTTCCATGGAAACAAAGTTGGATTTAGAGATCTCCTTCCGTTCATTCACCATATTACAATGAAAAGAAGATGATAATTAAAAATAATCTTATATACAATTATACACAAAAATAAAAAGAATGTTTGTAACTAATCTTAATCAAATTAATTTAGAATCATTCCCCAGCAACGACGCTTAAAATTTAATGGTTCAAATTATAATTCCTCACAAATGTATAGACATATAGTAGTATAATATGCAAAGCAAGGGTCAATCTCAAGGAGAATGGTCAAACTGACTTAATTAGTTTTAATTAATGAACTATCCTAGCTTTAAAAAGAATATATTTATAACTAAATAAATATGTAGTAATGATTGGTTTAATTCTGAAAACTTAATAGAATGCGAAAAAATCAATGACTAATAATAATGCAGAGAGATTAGTAAAATACGAAGGTCTAAGGATCTACTTTCACCACTAGATGATACCCCTTTGTTAGTGGAATGTTGGATTCAATGCTCTAATTAAGTTCGTTCTTTCAAATGTAAGATCATTACTGTTAGGTGTGCGGGTTTAAATCTAGTGTTTTCACCCATTCCAATTACCTATAATATGTAGCATAATGGAGGTGAAAACCCATTAAGGTTAAGAATATAATAAACCAAAATAACATGGTTTAGTATATGATGTCTACCTTAACTATGCTCGGATAATCAATCTAACTCATAATATTAGTAATCAAGCAATAAAATAAAATAAATCATTACAAATAATATCATGAATGAAACAAGATTATATAGTCATTACTAAGCAATAATCTATATAACAAAGAGTATCAAAAAGGGTTACATCTTCACCCTTAGAAAAAGAGATTTAGTAAATAATAAAAATCTAAACAACATCTTTTGATAGAATTATAAAAATGAAGACCATCCTTTCTTCTTCCTCTTGCTTACTTGCAATCTCTCCTTCTTCTTCATAAGAGACCTCAAGAATTCGCCCCTTGAAATCCTTAAAAAGAAATCACAAAATGAAAATGAAAAGAACTCCCCAAAACCCTAACTTCCTGGCTTAAAAACCCCCCTCTATGCACTTAGTAGAAAACCTGGTAAAATTAAGGAGCGCCGCTAGTGCCACCTTGCTATCCGGTCGATGGTGATAGTGAATCCTAACGCCGTCGGCACTAGGTGGATTCTCACTTACAAATTCTGATCTTTTACTCCTTTGCAGCTTTCATCTTTTCCATCCTTTGAGCTTCATATTTTCCTTCCATTTTCTCTTCTTTTTATTTTTCAAAAAACCTAGAAAATTTAACAAATAAGTGTGAAATACGTCTCAAAGTAACAAGGAATTACAAATAACTAGGCTTGAACATATATAATATAAGTGAAAAAAATGCACTTATTAGAATTTTAGGAGCATGGACACTATGATGAAAGTAGGTTTATTTCCCAAATGCCCCAATCAATTCTCAGATAAATGTAAAGTTTGTGTGTAAACTAAGATAACTAAGAAACCTTTTCAAAGAGTTGAAAGAAATTCAGGATTACTAAATTTAATTCATTCAGACATATGTGAAATGGAAAATACTTTAAATAGGGGTGAAAAAAGATACTTTATAACTTTTGTAGATGATTATAGTAAAAATACTTATGTATATTTGCTAAGAAATAAAAGATAAAGCTCTAGAAAAATTTAAGTCCTATAAAACAAAGGTAGAAAATCAACTGAGAAAAACTATTAAATCCCTTAAATTAGATAGAGGTGATGAATATTTTGTAAATTATTTTAATGACTTTTGTAAAAAGTTTGGAATAATTCACCAAGTAACAACCCCTTATACTCCACAACAAAATGAAACTACAAAAAAGAAAAAATAAAACTTTAGTAGAAATGTTAATGTCTTGTTAATAAACTCGGGCTTAAATAAAAGTTGGTGGGGAGAAGCTCTTTTAACAGCTTGTCATATTCTTAATAGAATTCCTCATAAGAAAACAAAAATTACTCCTTATGAATTATGAAAAAATAAGGCACATAATCTAAAATACTTAAAAGTATAGGGGTGCAAAGCCTTAGTTAGACTATTAATCCTAAAAGACCAAAATTTGGTAATAGAAGAATAGAATGCATATTTATGGGTTATGTTATAAATAATAAAGCCTATAGGTTTTTTGTGGTAGAGCCTAATAGTTCAATTTATCAAAATATCATTATTGAATCTAAAGATGTAGAATTTTTTGACAATAATTACAAATCGATTCTTAGACTAAATCAAAATGATAGCACTTCTTCTCAATAATCAAATCAATTTATAGAAGTTGATTCTCAGTCATTGGATCAACTTATAAAAATTAAAAATGATAATTTAAAAAGAAGTAAGAGACCTAGGAGTGATTCAAATTTTAGATTTGGGTCAGATTTCTATCTCTTCTTAGTAGAAGGATCAAGAGAAGAAATAAATAAAGAATATATGGTTATTTTTCATAGAAAGGGAGATCCATTTACCTATGAAGAGGCTATGAAATCTCTTGATGTTGTATTTTGGAAAGAAGCTATACAAGATGAAATGGATTTAATCATGGAAAATGGAACATGAAAGTTAGCAAATCTACCACCTCGGTCAAAAGCTATAGGTTATAAATGAATATTTAGAAAGAAATTAAAAATAGGTAGTTCAATTGACCAATTTAAGGCTAGGTTAGTAGCTAAAGGGTTTGAACAAAAAGAAGGTATTAATTTCTTTGATACTTATTCGCTAGTGACTAGAATATCAACCATTAGATTATTAGTGACTTTAGCATCAACTTATCATCTTGAAATTCATCAAATGGATGTAAAAATTACTTTTCTAAATGAAGAATTAGAAGAAGAAATCTATATAGACCAACCTGAAGGTTTTGTTATGCCTGGTCAAAAAAATAAATTATGCAAATTAATTTTATCATTATATAGTTTAAAACAGGTTCGTAAGCCACATGAAAAATTTGACAAGATACTTGCAAATGGTTTTAAACTCAATGAATCAGACAAATGTGTGAATAATAATTTTTTTTCTAATAGAGGTGTTAGTATATGCTTATATATGGATGACATGCTTATCTTTGGTACTGACATTGAAATTATTGAAGAGACTAAAAGTTCTAGTTTGTTAGCTTTGACATGAAAGAGATTGGAAGAGCATATATCATTTTAGGCATCAAGATCATCAAGGATAGTAATGTATTTTCCCTTACTCAGTTTCATTCTATTGAAAAAATTCTTAAAAAGTTTAATCACTTTGATACTAATTCTATTTTTACTCTTTTTGATCTGATTATTAAGTTATGTAAAAATAATGATAGATCAACAGCATAACTAGAGTATGCTAAAGTGATTGGTAGTTTGATGTATGCTATGTATTGCACTAGACTAAATATTGCTTATCTTGTCGGAGTACTTAGAAGGTTTACTCATAATTCAGGATATATGCATGAGAATGCAATTTGTAGAATATTAAAATTTTTGAAAAAGACCATAAATTATGGATTACATTTCAATGGTGAACCTACTATATTGGAAGGATATAGTGATGCTAGTTAGATTTTTGATAAATTAAAATATATGTCTACTAGTGGTAGGATTTTTATCCTTAAGGGAGTCGCTATTTCATGGGCTTCTAAAAAGCAAACCGGCATCACTCACTCTATTATGAAATTAGAATTTTTTGCTTTGGTTGCAGCAAGAAAAGAGGCAGAGTAGCTTAAAAATGTATTGCTTGAAATTCCAATTTGTATAAGCCAATACCTCCTATTTATTTGCATTGTGACAGCGAGGCAACTTTTTTGAGAGTATATAATAAAACTTATAATGGTAAGTCTAGACATATTGCATTGAGACATAACTATGTAAGGCAATTGCTCCAAAATGGAATGGTTAATATCAACTTTGTTAAATCAAATTAAAATTTGGTAGACCCGCTTACCAAAGGCCTTACAAGAGATGTAATTTGAAAACAGCTAGAGGGATAAGATTAAAACCTATTATTTAAGTCCAAATAATAGAAACTCAACTTTAGGCTTGTAACTCAAGTCAAGAGTTCAATGAGTAAAGTATGTTAATTAGTAACTCGCAAGCATGGTTTATATTTATTTATTAACATCCCTTAGGTAGTGCTTGGATCTTGTAATATTGAAAATGAGGCTGAGTGCTTATGCTCTTAATAGATCTAAAACAATTATGTTAGAGTATTTAATTATAGGGTACTCTAAATAGATCTACCTATATGAGTGTTATAAGTGCGACCACTTCTATTTCCAAAGCATGTTGGATCTCTTTGAGGTACTCATGGAATTGGGTTTCTGACACATGACCAAAAATGTGTCGGCATGATGAACATGTAATGGAAAATAAAATCTTATATATAAAGTATATCCGATTTGCCAAATGGGGTCAACAGTTCAAGGCCCTAGTTACTATACACCTCAGTAAATTCCGATGTACTCTTACTAAGTAAATGTTCAAGTCCAAGAGAAACCCTTACTATGTATAAGATTTCATTGTCTTGAATGGAATCATTAAAATTTTGAAAATAGTAGGGGAATGTTGAAATTTTCTAAATTTTTTTAAAACCTGGTCAAGTCATGCACATGGTGTCTAAGTAGAACATGGTATTTCCCACAACGTGGATATGAAAATTTCAGAGATACATGACAGGTACTCTTTTCCTTCTCATCATAGGCTATATATGTGGGATAACGTGAGGCATGAGTTGTGAACAATTTCAACAGGTAGAACATTTTCAAATTGGATCCAGTCTTCATGGCTTTTACAATAGATGTTCCAATGGGCTGGATTTTGCATTCGTCAGCTATATAAGCTCTATGGCATGGATTAGCAGGGCATTCAATTTCGTCTTCTATTCCCATCTTTTTTGACTTATTTCTCTTTCAAGTCTACGTTCAATCTACTTTAAAAATATATTCAAATGTTCAATCAATCAATCTTACATATTTCATTCAAATAAGTCAATTCATTACCATCAAGTTGTTCGGTGACCAGACTGGGAAGCTTTCTCTCTTTGATATTCAAATTTACAAATTTTATCATAGGTGCAACTGCAAATACCCTAAAATAGGAATGTAGGGTATATAATTGCCTAAAGAATAACAAATTTGTAACATACCTTTTGCAAATTGAGTATTTGTATTTTATTTTAATTATATTTATTTTCTTTGTTGTCACTTTATTCCCCGTGTTTTTGTCCAAACAATTTCACTCCTATTTGCTAGTGTACAAAAATCATGAATGGCCAACTAACTTTCCCTTCCCCAAATATGTTTCAATTTACTACTAAAATATTAACAGGATACTAAACTAATTGAGACAGTTTTTAGTTCGAATCCTGAGAGTGGCTGCTTTTCCCGAGAGCGGCTGCTTTTGAAGGAAGCTTTAGATAACAGTGACAGCGAGAAAAGTGTGAGCTTGTGGTTGATAGAAAGAGCCACCTAGCCAATGCATCGCTATTGCGTTTGATGTGTAGTCCACATCAAACATTTGGCTACACAAACGGTGATAGGTTATAATTTTACTTGCAAGATAGGCGACCATATGATATGTCCTTTGCCTGAAAGAGTGTTGCAGTGTTGTCGATGCTGAGGTTACGTGATCAATCTTCCCATTTCCCTTCAACTGTTGAGCTTTGAAAGCAATAATTTAATTTCTCCATGACAAAAAATCCTGAATATTTTTTATAGATTCTCCTGACTTTTGACCTAATCGCACTTGCTACTGTGTAAGTTTTATATTTGCAGGCGTACCCCTAAGATTTTGTCTATCTCGCAAGCATGCCCCTGGCGTTAAGATCTATCTGCAGATCACCGTTAAATGGATGATCAAGGAATTTTACTAAAATGCCCATTAAAATCCCTTGGGCAGCGTCCATCGCAGTTCTAGCACCGGCTACAGCTCGCTCCGCCGCCGCTCCCTCTAGCCCCGCCATCGCCTCAACCACTTCGGCCACTGCGCCCGCATCACCTTCATCGCCGTTCTCGCCCTCGTCAGCTCCGTCAAATAATCCACCACCCTACATCACTGCCGGCGGGCAGACAGCTGGAACACATCGAGTCTCCGAGAGTGGGCTAGGGACCTGCATTTTCTCGGGCATTTGGAGAGCGGAGAGTCTGTGGGCATCGTCTCGGAGCTGAGTTGGAGTTCGGCAACGTGAAAGAGCTCGGTCGATCAAACGACGGAGATTTTAGGCATAGATTTTGCGGATGGCTGCGAGGCAGGGGGAGTTTTAGGAGCTTGGGAAGACAGCAGCGGCGTCATCAGCGTAGACGAAGATGATGGGTTTTTCGGCACAGCGGTTTTCGGTTATTTTCCAGTGATCGGGAATGCTTTCAGGTGCTGCGATAGGTTGGACAGAGGCAGAACGGCGAGACGGCTCCGTTGGTCGAAGAAGGTCAACCGACAGATGGTTGGCAGCGGTTGCGCAGGCAAGGCAGCGACAGCAGCCGTAGAGGAAGAAAATGGGTTTTTCGGCGGCAAAAGTTTTCAACTTTTTTCTGGTGACGAGATCAAGTGTGGCAAAAAGTTGGTCGGAGGCAGAACAGCGAGACAGTTCTGTTAGTCCGAGCAGATCAGCCAACAGATGGTTGAGGCGGTGGCGTAGGCAAGGCAGCAACGGCTGAGTGACAGACGGGGGCGGTAGGGTTCCTGCCACGGAGCTAGGACAAACAACTGGGTTTTTGGAGGAATTTTTTTCTAGTTTTTTGGGAACTTGCGGGGGATTTTTTTGTCATTTCACAGGTTTAGGGTTCCTGCCATGGTATGGAGGATTTTTTTGTACTTCATGAAATTTTAAGGAAACTGCAGGCGACGAATGCAAAGATGAAACATACGCGGTGGCAAATGCAATTAGGTCAAAACCCAAGGGCACATATGAAAATTATCCTTAATAGACTGATGTGACATGGGTGTCTAAGGCATTTGGCTGCGGTGGGGGTGGCTTAATTTCACAAATTAATGGACCGTTTAGTGCTACCTACTCCAAGGAATTATTTAGACGATCACCCATCCAACATGAGCCTTCACATCTCAATTGTCAATTGGGACTGTGTGAGGTGCCATGAGACAGCTTTATAGGAATCCTTGATTTAGAATTCTCTATTTCCTCACCTAAAATTTTAAACAATTTAACATTCATGGTCTACCTTTACAATATAATACATCTGTTGAAAAGCTGGCTTTGGAGGTTAGAGCTCTTTATGAAATATATTCTACTTATAAATATGAAAATCTCTTTTTGATAAGCTATTCCTAGATTCATGGAATCAGTGGGTAGAAAATGCATCACTTGGTGCCGTTGGGCACCTGCGGTTGGGAGCTTCACATGAAACAGAACTAGGATGCAACATCAACTCACCTGTCTTTTTTACTTGGAGACAGCTTTCATGGCTGGAAAGTCAATGGTCCAATAATTCTTCCACCAAAACATCAAAATTATTGCAGATGTGGGCCTACCCAAATGACATATTAACTAAAACATAAACAATTTTATCATGAATTAACATATACTACCAACTTTCCTATTGAATGGGTGATTTTTTCCCCACCTCTTTCCATAATGTTGGAAACTCAATATCAATCAGTTAATCCAAAAATGCTGTTTTTCATGAAAACCAATAGAAACCTTGAATTAATAACCAATAGGAACGGACCCCTTGGAAAATGGTTGAGGATCGATCCTGCCTTTTTTATTTGATCAACTATGGTTTCATTTTACCATTCTTGATGGAAGTTGTGGATCATTCAATTTGTGTATGATTTTTGGCACCTTGGGATGCTCCTAATGTTAACCGTTAAATTATCAAATGTTATATCGATGATTAAATAAAAAAATGGATAAGATATTTTATAAAAACTTCTTCCCTATAGATAACCAAGTGGTTGGTCTTGCAAGATTCTCAAACTGGGTCACACTTAGAGTAGGAAATTGTCTCCATCAATCATTTGCTCGATACATAGAGAATTGAGACCACACCAATCCTTCGAAGTCTCTTTTATGCTTGTTCAAGCATATAAAATTAAGCAGAGAATTAGACTTCAATTGACAAGTAGATCAGGCCTGAATACAAAAATTCTGTCCGTAGCGTGAGAGCATGGAAATTCAAACATTGCATGCTTAGTGGCCTTGGAATTTCATTAGCCGGCGCATTATTCTAATAATAATTAGGCAAATTTGGAGAGCCAAATCCCATCAGCTTAACGTTTACCAATCATACACATCAAACGTTATCTTTCTTTTTTATGATAAGAAGTACATAGCAATGCATGATTTCATTTCCAATAACATTAGCAAAATCAGAAAGCATAGAGAATTCACATGGACAGCTAAAAAGCAACCTCTTATTTATGATAGAAACAGAAACCAGAACGTTGGCTGACACACAAACACTATCAATACATCAAAGCTATATATATATTTATATATATGGCTATCTACTATTTTTCCTCCCTCTCCGAAACACCAAGCTTGCATGCATTCTCCTTGCAACGTCGCCCTTCAATCTTCATGGCGTTTCCCACGCTTCTCTATGTACACGTATCTCTCTCACCGGCAGTCATGAAATCTCAGCCGTTGATTGGCCGATCAGCGGTCAATTGCACTAAACACAACCCTGCAAAGAAAAGAACATTAATTCATCGACTCTCATAGAAATTCTATATCTGAATCTTTGATAAATGATCTGAAACTATCATTGTGGTTGTCCACATCAAAAAATGATCTGATTATCAGGAGGGCCATATAATCAGCAATCAAATGAATAAGTGGTGGATCCTGTCCGTCAATTTAGCAATTCGTGATCCGCCTACAGATGGATCTTAGAACGGACTGTCCAGATGAGCTGTTGAACGACCTCAAATGTTTTAAAAGGACCAAAATACCCATCACCAAATCCTACTTACGTCCGTGCACTTGCTGTTGAGGAATAAACTCCCCGGGGCATTTAGGTCATTTCGTAGCCTAGCTAACGATCTGGAGATCAAGCGGCCGAAACTTCTCATCTTTAAATCCAGCCGTTCATCAGAAAATCCAAATAATTAAGAAAAAAATTCTTACCAATCATAAACCGTTGGGCTTCTGGGCTCCGCCCGATCGAAGGCTTCGGGCGTTGATTTTCTCCTCGCCTTCTTCACATCCCCGCGTGGTGTCCTAGCTGCCAAAATTCCAGCCAAGATGAGATAATTCTAGACCGTCCAGAATGTTCTAGTACAATCTAGAAATATCCACGATGGTCCCGATTGACCGATCCTATTCTAGAAAAGAAATCAATTTTCGGGGATCTAGACCGTTGATCTCAGGCAAGGCATGGAGGAGTGGTGAGGACCTTCTGAAACAAAGCCACCATAGCCAAGAATCGCAAGAACTCGTTATTTGTTAGCGATCTAGACCGTTGATTAAGAGCATATCACGGGGATATGAGCCTTTCAGATCGTATAGAAGCTAAAGATAATCGGTCCAAAATCATAATCTCTGGGCGATTTAGTCGATCGAGACCGTTGATCTGCTGCATCCACAGCGGATCAGAGCCCCGTCAACAGAAACCCAGCATCGATTAATTCCCAGCCCTTAAATCATTAAAAAAAAAAGCTACGAACTAAGCGTCTAACGAGTCAACAATGGAACTTTCAGTCCAGCCCACCCCCATCCATGGGTAGAAAAATCAGATCAACGGTCCAGATCACGCAAATTAGAAATACCCACGTGAGAAAGGAGACACGGGGGTGCCCAGGCCGGCCGGAGAAGAAGGTAGCGAGCCGGTCTCGGCGACGTTACGATAACTGGGTGGTTTGGGGATGGATATGCTCCGAGATATGGTGGGCGTGGGTGGCTCGTCGGTGACGATGGCAGAGGGCCGATTAGCAGACATGCTCGAGTATTTTCGGAGCTTGCTGAGCCCGTTCTCGGGCTGCGGACCCGCCACCGTGTCGTCCCAGAGCTTGTCTAAGAGACCCATCTCAAACGCCAAGCTACAGACCAGAAAGAAAAGAAAAGAAAGCCAGAAAACGCAACGCAGGGACTGCAGCAGCAGAGGAGGAAGATGGTGTATTGGTTTTCCAGCTTTTGGTGGAGGAAAAGGGGTTTTATAGAGAAAGAAGCGTATTGGGAGGGATATTTTCTTCAACAAATGGGTGGGCCGGCTGGAGAAAGCCGAGCCGAGAGGTTTGGCTATTTTATGGTTGGGTGAGTGATTATTTTGTTGTTTAATTACTAAAAAGACCCTCGTGTTAATTTTTACGGTGGAAGGT
>JAYJMB010003469.1:0-14034 GCA_036873735.1 Pouteria campechiana
CAAAAGAAAAAACATCATATGACAATGGTTAAGATCCCAGCCAAATCTCATTTCAATAATTTTTTTTTCAAAAAAGTTAAAAAGAAAGAAGAGAGAGAGAGAGAGAGAGAGAGAGAGAGAGAGAGAGAGAGAGAGAGAGAGAGAGATGAGCTTGGGGTTTTCAACCTACGATTGTTTAGGAAAGCTTCAAAAAGCACCAGGTGGGCCTAAGGAAGATCTTCAATGGGAGGGTGTGGCATCTAAGAGAATTGGGAGATATGGCAGTGGAAGAGATTCAAGCTTCAAAGAAATATCTGCATGGGAACCGGTTCATAATTTCACGCTAGTTTCCATTCTCATTCTGGAGGTGTTTGGTCAGATCTTTCCCCAGGCGAATTTATCCAGGGATTTTTCACAAGGAATCTTGCATTATCCAAGGATTTTTTTTCACATAGGACGTCTACAAGGATGTTTTTCTTCCATTGTCCAAGGTTCTTGTAGTGGTCCATGCTTGGATTTAAACGGAAGCAACATGGGGAAGTTTGATTTTGAAAGTATGTAGCTATAGTTAGGTTTTCTTTCATCTTGATTTCGTTTTCTCTCCAGGAGAGAGGTTGGTATGAGAGAGGGAGCAAAATGGGCAGTGGCCAAACCTTCAGCTTTTAAGGGAGCCATGTCATTGCACATAGGAGATATGCACCTTCTGCAAAAACTAATCTGACATCCATGTTTTATCTACATATTTAAATGGCACAAAGTTGCAGTTGTATCCAATGACTGAATGAAACCAGTTGGATTTATGCACACATACATACATAAATATGGAAAGTATTTGTATAAAAACTATTTTGCCAAAATTTTCATTGCAAACTCTCCATTTGGGACTATCATGATGTTTTGATTATAGTCAACTATTATTCCAAAAGTCATCTTGATTTGGAAACTTAGGTAGGTTATAGTGATGGAAACTCTAAAGAGGCACACGATTTAAAACTTTTTTGGTCTGGCCCACTTAAGTTTCCGATGAAGATGATTTTTGAAATTATCTGTATTAGTGATTGACATCATTCCAGTGTTTCCTTTTCCTGCATTTAGAATAAATATGCAAGAGTGAAATTTCTCCTGAAATTTTGGATTTCATTGCAACATGAAAGCACAAAACTGATTGATTTCAATCCAGAACTCAAATCTCATATTCAAATCAAGTAACAGTTCTCTATTTTTATTTTCATTATGTTCAAAAGTAGTTATGACTGAATTGGATGATGTTGTGGTACTAATTTCTGTTAAAATTTTCTCAACATCATTTATATCTGGGCAATGTATTAGTAAATTGTGACATCTTTGATGATGAGTACAGGTCAGCCCATTATTCTGATTTTAGGCATTGGATCCTTTCGGGTATCAATGGCTAATATTATCACCAATATTTATGATATATCAGTGACATTTGGAACACTGATCAATTTAATCCTTCCACCAACTCTCATCACACGCGTCTAAATGATTATCCTCATTTATGTCAATGCAACACATTCTTAACTTTTTTGAAATTTTTTCTGACCTCTTTTACCACATAATCATTCTTTTTTGTCTTTTTCTCCTTTTAATCCCAAAATTTTTTGCCATCTTTTTTCTCATTACCAATGTTCATATTATTATCGACGACCCAAAAAAAAGATATTATCATTTTTATCAGAGATATTATCATTTTTTCTAGGAACTTTATTGAAAAAATAGAAAAATAGAGAAATTTTGAGAGATTTTCAATGAAACTTTGTAATAAATTATAATAAATATAAATATGCAACTTAAGCAAAAAATTAGATTAAAAAAGTCATCATTGAATGAATAATTAAAACATGCATTAGAAATACATAAAGGCAGAGAAAAGGAGAATAAATCTTCACAACATACAACACTCTTGAATATACAAATCTTCACAATATATGCGTCCAACAATGGCTAAAAAGGACATTAAACATTCAAAACAAATTAAGAAACATATGTATAATTTTTAGAAAATAATTTCCTTTTCCACAATTTAAAAAAAATAATTATTTAAAATTCAAAGTAAATTAAAAATAATCAAGAAACATGTAAAAATTTAGAATATAACATATAATCATCTACCAACATACAACCTTGCATAACTAAAACTTATTAAAAAATTTTAAGCACTTAATTACCTTTTAATAAATTTTTATATTTATTATATATAAATTCGTAATAAAAAATATTTATATATTGAAATTAAATCTGTTTGCTCACACATATATTAGTAAACAAAAGATATAAATGAGATTTAAAAAAAAAACACAATCCTCTAAATTATTATTTTTATTTAATTAAAAAATAATTTAAAACTTAGGATTAATTAAAAAATTGTTTGAATAAAAAACAATGCTCAAAATACGTAATCATATTGATATGATCATGCTTTGAAACTTCAAAGTGTTACATTTAAGGGGAGATATTGATTTAGGCATTTAAGGGGAGACATTGATTTAGGTTTTTTTCTCAAAAATTCCTTTTTTAAAATAAAAAATAAAAAATAAAATCTGCAAAGAAAAATTAATTCTTTTGAAAGATCTATCATATTAAAAACATTATCAAATATAGATATCATCAATTTTGGGCTCAATTAAAAGATTTGGGAAAAATCCCTAATTTGTGTGTTATTCCCCAAATCTTAAAAAAATCTCCAAATCTACCAACACATGTTATTTAAATATATTGCAATCAATGTAAGAACATAATATAATACAAGAACAATCAATTTTGAATGCAAAAATCAACGAAAAGTTGAGAAAATTCATTGTTTTTGCAGAAACGGTTTCTAATACCCAAACCCCAAAAAGCAAGATTTGATCTTACAAATGTTGTTTTTCTTTCACGAAATCAAAACAAAAGTTTCAAAAATTGTTATTCTATGTGGGAGAGGAGTTTTCGCAGATAAAGAAATGAGTTTGGGGCAATGGGAAGCAAAATAGCTTCTGCAAGAGAGGTTTTTACGACCCCATTCGATTTTATCGTCTAAGAAGCGCGATAATATCAATTTATCTCAATTTTTTATCGATAAATCAACAAAATATTGATAAAATCAACGATATTATCAATATTTCAAGGAAACAGATAATAATCTCATTTTCAAGGGGGTTTTTTTATTGTTAGGGTGATAAAACCATATTATCAACGATAATATCGTCGATAACATCGATACTAGGAACACTGCTCATTCCTAAATGCACCCTAAGTTTTTCATCATATGATACCATTACATCAAGGCCTATAAAAAGCTCACTCAGAATTCACTAGAGGCCCTCACAAGCCCTAGTAATTTTAAATTTGTCATCGAATAACGAATTCAAGTTTGCGGCCATGTTTATTTTCTGCATACAAGAACCAACTAAGGTGTAACACAAAGCGTAAGGAATACCATACTTGATCTTTTAATGCTCTGTCTTGACTTTGACATCTCCATTAGGTAAAATACTCTGTGCTTGTGCTAGGCGCTTCATTTCCTGCACAGATTAACAGCAAAATGAAGTCAAGAGGAGAGGAATCACCAAGAATGGGACCAATTTTATTCATAGATGCATAACACCTTAGGCTCTGAGCTTCACCAAACAAGTTGAAGGAAGCAAGCTTCAAGAATGCCATGATACATACACACATGTATGTATGTATCTATGTAGGTATGTATGTGTATAAGAGTGTCTTTAAGAAGTCGTCAAAACCCCATCAGTATTACAACATCGGAGGTGCAGTGTGGATAATCTACTCACTAAAATCTTGATATTAACTCATATCAATGAGTTCATAGGCAACTGTAGAAAAAAGTGCTTGCATAGTGAAAGGGTGATCTAGAAACAACAAAAGGATCTTTTACTATATCCCATTTTTAACTTGTGTTAATCAAATGATGAGATTCTTAAGATGGATTTCAAATTTGTTTGATTGAATCAATCATTTTAAAGAATCAATAAGTCAGATTCATCTTGTCAGCCCTGCCAATCCAGGGTTCACTTGGAGAGAGATAAGATGAGGAAGCTCCAAATCCAAGTCCACTCAAGAAATCCTAGTCTTAAAGCTGTGATGTTGCTTATTGATTGAATAAGAACTCCTGATTTTACCAGTGTCTTCTTTTTCTTTTGATTTTGAGACATGGATAGCAGCTTTTAAAGGTGACAAAGTAAATGAAACATCAAGATAGATCAAACCCACGGCAAAGAGCCAATTACCCATCCTGGCTAGAAATGCTCTTTAACCCAACCAAAAGCATTGGGAGATGCCCTCCAACAATAAAAACAAGCGTAACCGTTGCTGAAATCCATTAGCAATGACAATTCAATCGATGAATTGATCAGATCTCATCAAAATGAGATGATAATATGAATAAATGCACACATTGAAATGTAGCAGTAACATCAACAGGGATGAGATGAAGGAAAATCAACAGCACCAGTAAGGTGGCTTTGCCGCATGTGATGAGAACCATGAAGCTAAGGGTTAAAAAAATGTGTAGTTCTTCAAATTGAAATTTCTAAAAGGGCATTGACACAACCAAACAGTAAGTGAATGGAGATATATTGGAAAAGATCTGAGGAGGCACCGTCTCATATATGACTCATCCAAGGATATAGGAAATTAGGTAACAGGATCGATAAAACTAACTGCAATTGATTGATTAGGATAAAATTTACAGGATGATGAATACATGTGTTTTAGAATTAGTTAAATAAGATAAGAGTATGAGAAATGCAATTTAACAATGACATGAATGGATATGAAGAGCTAATGAAGATTTTTCTACAAGTACCATCCAAGATCATCATGTTCTTGACACCTTTGATTGACAATACATGAAAAGAAAGACATCGACAAGGATGTTGCCAATAGAATCTAAGCTTGTTGGAGGAAGAGGAGAATGATGCACTCTTTGTGTCCCAAGTAATTACTACATACTGATCAAACTAAAGGAAAAGCTGTATAGAATGGTCATAAGCCCAGGCATCCCATCAGACAGAATATGTAGCAGTTAGAGAATGACAGGTGCATATAATGAGCATAGCTAAAACAGATTACTGATGAAAAGAAAAAAGACAAATACTATAAATGAATGAATCTGGTGAAATTTCAGCTAACAACTATGCATAGTAAGATGACGAGCAGTTGACTTAGAACATTTGGTGATGTGTAAATGAAGCCTAGAGATACACCTGTTAAAGCAAACTCATTCACATTGAAGGCCCTAAAAACAAGCAGGTAAGGCCAAAATGAGGAAGGCAAAGCTACAGCAGAAAGATTTGAGGACCTATCGCTTTAATGGAAAAATGGCTTATACTAACCTAAATGACATAAGAGGATGCATGTACCTTATTGGTTGGAATAAGACTTTAACAAAGATGATGATAATGAAATGGCAATGAAATTTGAATGTTGAGCACCAAAATGATAATAATAATGATAATAATAATGATAATAATAATAATAATAATAACTATCTCACTAGAAAATATGAACAAATTGGCAAACCTGCCAATTAGAAAATAACAGATGCAGTACTGTGTATTTCGGAAAACTTCATGTCATGATTTTCACACAGGATCACTTATCTATTGTCATGGACATCCAACTTATGTTATGAATATGAGATTTTTAAATTTACAGAACATTTAAGAGCATGGAAACAGCTGAAGAGAACATGAGGGAAGTTATTCTAAAAGAGTGGGGATAAATGGGCTAACAGAGGGCTTGATCCAGAGCATAGTTAAATAGCATAGAAAAATAAGCAGCAATACCAATTAGTTGGGAAGTTCCTTTGATGATGATCGAAGTCATTTTACAATGCATCATTTATGATAGGCTTTTCATTACGAATTTCTGGCAAGAGATGCTAGTTTTCATGGTAAACCTGGTATTCATAATGTGAAAGGAAATAAATGCCACAGCAATAAGCATGATGGAATAATATAATGGATGCAATCACAAAACTTTTTGTTTGCAATATCATATCAACAAATGGTCCCCCATTTTGTGTCATTGCAAACAAATGGGGCAAGCTTGTAAAATAGTCAGAAGCCTGAACCAACATCGGTAAAACTTGACTGAGAGAAACCTCAGCATTTGCATGAGAAGTCAGTTCCTTGTTACTTACAGCAGCAGAAGATGCCCGTATCTCCCTATAAACTTCCACTTCCTCTGGAAATGTTTGCTCAAGCTCCTCCAGAAGGTGCTTCCGTAAACTCTGCAACCAACCAAAACGTAGAAAATAATTGTAATTATAATTGGAAAAAATATAAAAATACAAACATTGCCGATCCCAAAGTCAGATAGAATCAGGCTTTAAGGCAAATCCATTGGAAACATTATGTATATCAAGCAGGATTGTGACAACCAATTGCCTAACAAAGTATGTACTTTGAATGCAAATCAGAAATCTTCATTACAACACAAACGGAAGCAATTACGTAATTTTTAGGTGGAAATTGTTTATAGGAGAATTGAGCCCCTGAAATGGGACAGAGTCACAGAAGCAATAAAACATTTACCACTGCACAACTCTGCTTGCTCTCCAAGACCAAGAGCATCTAGCATGATTAATGATCAATGTTCAGAAAATGGGAACAGGATGCAGGACTCTTGTTGATTCCTAGGAAGGAGTTGATAATTAACTGCTACAAAACCTTGAAGAAAGAATATGAGCAAATTAAGGAATTGGAGGGTCTTAACCAGTGTTATTAAAGCCAAACCAGACCATCCAGTTTAACAGGGAACCAGTTGGTGAGCTGGTCCAATCTGCAAGGCTCCCAGCTCACATAAGAAACCATTTAAAAAGCCAGTTGGACTGTCTGAATTGGCTCAATCAGGTTACTGGTTTAGGAGCGGGAGAGATATTTGATCAGTTACGCTAGTCTGGGAGGGGGGAGACAGAGAGGGAGAAGCATAGAGGTAGAGGACGCTTACTGCACATGCATTAAAAGCCCTTTACATCATTCCCTTTTAGAAAGAGTGCAAACAACCTCAGTTTGTCTTCCTCCTAGTGGGGAAGGAGTTAGCAAGAAGTTGAAAGGACTCTATCCTTTATGAATTTCTTCACTGGAGCATTGCAACTACGGAGCCCACAATTGATACGTGATACTTGGCCGGTGCTTACCAGATCCAAAGCATTCATAATTTGGTTGGCTTTGATTGGATGCTTTGGTCTAGACAATGACCATGGTCTAATAGTGAGATATGTATCCCGCATGGCCAGGACAAGTGAATGGTGAAAAAGAGATTAACAAGTTGATAATTTCTGCAGAGTAATAATCTCAAAGGGGAGTGCAGTCCTACATTGGTGGACAGTAGTCAATCAATAGATTGCATACACTCATGTTCAACGTGGGGCGCACTTCAAATAACCTGAAAAATCTACTTCATCCATTATATTTAACATTATCTGAAAGCTTGAAGTTTAAAGTTAATATCATTAATGTTTACTTCATCTAGAAACTAAGACTAATTAGTACATAATAACAGGATCACGTTCAAAGCTCAAAACAGCAGTATAAATTGTTTGAACCAAACTGATTAATAGACTAGTTCAATTACCAGTTTGGTTCTGGTAATATTGGTCTTAACTCCTATGTGACACTGACATCAAGATCTTAATGTTAGAGAAGCTGACAATCATTTTGAGAAAGGAAAGGCAAAATAATCTTCATCAAGGATCCCATCAGATATCTGCAAAAACTGTCTTGCAATGATCCTATTGAAATCTTAGAAGCTTAAATGCCATGAGGCATGGCAATATTTAATTCAATTGACCTAGTATTTTTATTGAATAAAAGAGTCAATAAAATATTCACTCTAGTCTAGATCACTCCAGAACATAAATTATGAATTCCTTAACATCTGTTTGATCTGTAGGTGAGAAAATGAAACTGCTGGTCCTGTATTGCTCTTCATTGATATCAAAAGATGATACAGGCACTTCCAAAACTTTTTCAATCTCATGCATGAGAGCCAAATTGACAACTAATATGCTCAAGAGTGAAAAGTGTCACTTTTGAATTTAAGGCCTAATTGGATGGAAAGGGGGGAATATAATGAAACTAAATTATAACAATAAAAAAACGATTTCCAAATTTCATTTGCCTCTTGCAAGAGTTACAATGCAGCATGTGCATTTGAAATGTGGCTGGGAAATTTGTTTTACTCTTGCAAGAGTTAGGAAACTTGGGATGGTGGCGGAAATTTGGTTTTTCTCTTAGAAGAGTAAACATCTAATATATACATCTGAAATACGTGTGAGTTTTCTTTTCTTTTCTTTTCTTGCTATCCAAGGAGACCATAATAGTTCATAGGAGGGAATTAGCCTTTGGTGCAAGCCCAACATGTCCAGCATGAACGTAATTTCTTGATGCTTATGCCTAGATGTGGAGGCCAGATTTCAGAAACAATCTTCAGTACTTCAGGAAGATTGCATTAGTTCATTTTGATGACTGAGTATATTAATTTTTAAAATTCTCCAAAGTTCAGGAATGTCTACTGGATTTGCATTTTACAGTAGAAGTGGCCGAGTTCTTGCATGCAGAGTGCTAGTGATTGGATCCTTTCACCACAAATTTGAAACTTTTCTCAGAGATGAAGACACATTCCTAATAAACAATTCATGCATCTTTCAAGGCCATGGAAAGTGTTTTCCTACGAGAATCCGTACCTTGAAAGCATCGGTTTTGCCTTTGGTGATCTGATTTCTCGAAATGCAGCTATTGATGACATCCCGCGTGAATTCATCTGGATTCTTCCCATCATCAATCAAACTGTAAATAAACCAATACGCATAAGAATATATATACATACATGTATGTATGTATGTATGTATGTATGTATATATGTAAGAACAAAATCAACCACAAAAACCGCAACACAACATAGAACTCACTTGACAACCTCCATCGGGACCTGGATATTGCAATTCTCGGCCAATCTCTGCATTGTATCCAGTTCCGAAACCAAGTTGTTCCTGCAATATCAAAACCCTGGAATTATAGAAAAAGAAACCCTAGAAAGCCCAGAAAGGAATGGAAAAGGGAGAAGTCGGTGATGGTTAGACAAGGAGGGATGGAGAATGGGAAGCAGTGGCAATACAGGCGATTGATGAGGTGAGGATGGGAAGCGACGGAGTAGTGGGCGACATTGAGGTAGAGCTTGTGGATTAGGCCGAGAGTCTTGTTGATGGAGTTGAGGACGTTGTTGAGGTTCTGCTTGGGTTCTTCAGCGTCGGCAGGTACAGAGATGGTGCCTCCATTTCCAGCAGGTGGTGGCGTTGCAGAGGACGAGTTCTGCGACGAATCCATATGCTTCCGCCTTTTCGAATTTGGGAATCCTGTTGGGTCCGATTCGTTAGGAGAAGCTTTGAAGGCAAGAGGGAAGCAAGCCGTAAGCAGTCAGCGCATGGCTCCTTTTTTTTTTCTGTCTTTTTTTAAGTCAATCGCGTCGCACGATAGGAATCTCAGCAGAACTTTCCTCCGGACCTTTATTGCCTGCAGCCATCGGGTAAAAGTAATTTTCATGAGCGCCCGTGAGCCTTGATCAAACTAAAGTGATTTGTTTTTGCAATCGTATTATTAAATTTGTGTGGTCTTTCTTGATTACCTTGATATTATAATCTATTAGAAGTATTAGAAAATAGTAGTTAGGTCCATAATGATATTTAAAATTGGCGTAAATTAAAGAAAATATCCCAAAACCTCTTTAAACTCTCGAGAAATTAAAAAATTTAAAATAAAGTATAAATTGAAAATAATTATAATAAAATAATATATATTTTAATGTTTTACAAAACTAATTTTTTTTTAAAGATTTTGGATTTATGAGTTTCTAGGAGTATTTTTTGTCATTCATGTCAATTTATAGCATTATTTATTAACTTAATGATTATTATTTCTTGACGTACAAAAACATTAGGAATATTTGTGAAAGGCTAAACAGATGTTGAGAGCAGTTTGATTACAAGTCAGGTGTTCTCATAAAAATTACCCCTCAAAATTGCTTTTCTATCATTCGGTGATAACTACACGTGGACCATATTTCCTCATTAGTTAATTACTACACCTTGCTACAGTTAACCGTCCATGTTTTTCTACATCTTAGCTGTCTAATTGTAAATCCTAAAACAAAAATCTCTTTATAAATTTTGGATGATCTAAGCATCCAAAATTTTAGAGAAATAAATTAATGTATATATACTTTGATCTACCAGCCATAATTTTTTATAAATTAGTTTTCTATTTTAGATATCTCAAATTTGAAATCTTACCCATCTATTAAATCCAAGCTTAGAAAAATCTTGATAAAGTATTAAACTCCTTCATCTTTGCACTTTTCTTACATTGATTTTGATAAAACCCACCTTTTGGCCATTAAAAATATTTATTTAAATAATTTAATTATATATTCTCATCACATTCTTATTTTCTAATTTAACCGTCCATATTAAAATTCATTATGCCCATAAAAATTTAGGATGATTGACTATGAGATCAGATTCGGCAGCACTACAATAAAAATCCACAAATGCAACCAATTATATGCAGTTTTTTTTATTGCATATAACATTAAATGTAGTCAATGTTGGCTGCATTTAATATTATATATAGCCATTTTAGGTCGGCTACATATAATATTATATGTAACCGATGTTGGCTACATATAATATTATACACAGTCAACATTTGGCTGCGTACAATACTATACGCAACCAACGTCGAATGCACATAATATTTCTTATTTTTAAAAAATAATAAATGATTTTTACACCCTTTAACATAAATTACAAAAAACTTTCATATGTAGAAATGACATTTAATATATATATATATATATATTAAAACTATATATGTATGTATATATGATTCATATAATTAATTAAAGAATGTGTCTAGCATATATATAGTAAGAGTAGTTTGTAATTTTTTAAAAATATATGATATATTTGCAAGATCAATGTAGCCATGTTTGGTGAATACTTAGAGGAAGCTAAATGATTTTCTTTTATCTTTTAAAGTAAAGCACACCAAAGAAAAATACATAACTCACATACACTTATTTAATATAAATGACATAATATAACTTATTTTTAAAATAATTTTTTCAATTATCTATTATGTTATATTATTTCATTTAAATAACTTAAATAAAATTTATATGTGTAGCATGATGTATATCATTTGCAATTTAAATCTAAATTTATATGCAACCAATGTCAGTTGCATATAAGTATTATATTGGAACAACTGCATATAATAGCATGTGCAACTGTTTTAAGTTGGTTATATATAATATTCTCTATTTTTAAAAAATAACAAATAATTTTCACACCCTTTGACATAAATTACAAATAACTCGCATACGTAGAAATGACATAAATTATATATAGGGGAATAATCTAGTATAGCCAATTATACCAAAAATTTCAGTGTAACTAGTGTACTAGTCGTTCGATTGGGTGAGTGTCATCTAGGTCGTTCATAGGGTGCTACGAGTGAGGGAGGGAGGGAGGACAAGGTGTGCTTTTTAAAGTGAACTTTGAAAAAAGAAACACACATATAAGGATCTAAAAAACAACAACGAATATTTTAGATCTCCCACCCTGAACTCCTTGCAAGAAACTTCCCTCTCCTCCTGTGCTGCCACTCATGCCCCCAATCTCGTGCAACCCACCCTCATCATCCAACCTCACCGACAGAACCCTTCCATGGAACTCCATGCCATCAAACTCTTTGCATTTGTACTAGCCATTGTAGGTCCCCCATACAAAACAAAGAGATTCCCAACAAAAAGCTTGCCTTCTTAGAGGAATTCAAGAGCCATAATAGCTGGAAGAGTAGGATTGGGGTCATCTTTGGGTGACGAAATGGGAATATCGGCGACAGGTGGGGTTCTTTGCAAGGAGGAGGAGAGAGCTTACTGGAGAGCTAAAGCTTGTCGTAGATGGCATGATTCAGAGGTTGCGAGGAAATGGTAGAATTTTTTAAAGGGTTTTTAGAATTTTTTTTTGGACTGGATGAGGGATGGCTATTATGGGGAGTGGTGGAAGATGAGGTTGAAGAACAAGAGAAATGGGGACTACATCAGATTCCGCTGAGCAATTTGTTGTGGATTTTCCTTATAAGCAAGTGCACGTATCGCGAATAAGTAATAAAGAGTGAGTGAGATATCGCCCATAGAAATTAAGTTCACTAAATATCAAATTACTCAAGCTTTTGATTTTGTTTGAAGGATTGAATTCTAATAAGTGAATGGAATGATGTAAATAGAAAAGATCTAAATTAATGGCTTTTGCAATAATGTGAATTCTAGAGAAGATAATAATGATGATGATTTAAAACATCTAGGGGTGTCCAATTTCATCGGATAAATCATATTCAGTTTCATTAATTTCAACACTCAATGTTTGTTTTTATGTTGATAATGAGTTTTTCTTAATTAATTACTATTCTTTCTCAAGTTATAGCAAACTATCTCAATTGACTAATTCCCTATATCTCTGCAAAAATCTTAACTAATTAAGATGCATTAAGATCAAGAACTCATAACGTTACATAAGCTCCATGGATATCTCTATCATCATGATAATCTTATGGTGCTTAATCATGGTTTAATTCAATTATCGCTTCTAAACCTCAAAGCGAATACAAATCATGTAAAAAGGGCTAGCATTTTTTCACAAGCATTAAAATTGGATTAAACCCTCAATACAAATAATGAACAACCAAAGAAATGCATTAAACAAAATGAAACCAAGTACTCATTATCCGGCTACATTGTTCTCATAGATTAATGTGTTTAGCTCATGATATAATCAATGAAAATAATACACATTATTTTGAACATGATCAAACAATGAAAATGAAGGATAAAGAATAATAAGAGATCGATAAAAACTCTTCTCCAAGCAATGCTCTGCTTCTTCTTGCTCCTTGGATAACTTTTCTTTAATGCAAGAGAGATCTCCTCCCTAAATCACATGTAGCTGCCTCTCTTCACTCTTCTTCGCTACTAACCCTTGCCAAAAATATCCCAACCTCCCTCTAGGGCGACCCCCTCTTACTTTTTATAGTTTCCCAATTAAAAACTATGTTTTCACAACATTTTCAACATTTTCCAAAAAATTCTGATCTTGCCTCCCAATGTCACGACATAGAGTTTCAATGTTGTGACATTAAAAATTGCAATGTAGTCTTACATCGT
Source organism: Pouteria campechiana (assembly GCA_036873735.1). Classification (NCBI taxonomy): domain Eukaryota; kingdom Viridiplantae; phylum Streptophyta; class Magnoliopsida; order Ericales; family Sapotaceae; genus Pouteria; species Pouteria campechiana. Next base: position 13,222 of record JAYJMB010003469.1, read on the forward strand.
GACATAGCTTATTTGTGTTGCGACATTGAGTCTGTTGCCACTTCAATGTCACAACATAGCTTGTTTGTGTTGTAACATTGAGTCTACATAGCTTGTCTGTGTCGTAACATTGAGTCTACTATCACTTCAGTGCATGTTCTTTATTATCCAGTGTCGCGACATTGAGTCTTCTTTTTCCCTTTTTACTTTGTTTTTGTCGAAGTCTTTGTACCTTTTCTTATTTTTTCCTGATTTTCTCATTTTCTTTACTTCTTTGTTCTCCTTTGCCTGCAAACACGTAACAATCATAAATTTATCAAATTAATAAAAATAACTCATAAATATACTAAAATAAAACATGAAAAATGCAACATATAAGTGAATAATATTTACTTATCAAACTCCCCCAAACTTACTACTTTGCTCGTCCTCGAGCAAGACTCAATACCAATACAAACACCACATAGATCAAGTTCAATGAAGACCTCAAGACAATTAACATTGCCTGGGCGAAAAATGTTGAAACAACATGTATATCTGAATTTCTAATCTGCATATCATCCTCTCTTCATTTAATTCCTAGTATATGTAAAGAAATAATAGTCATTCTAAATTAAATCCTTAACACTCAGCTCAACTTGTGCAACTTAAGTAAACACATTTAACATAACTTCACAAATTCATGAATTATGAGAGATTGTAATAGATATGAGGTTACTTTTCTTGTTTTATGGGCTGTATTCCTCTCCTATTCCTCGAGCCGGGGGGGGGGGGGGGGGGGGGGGGGGGGGGGGGGGGGGGGGGGGGGGGGGGGGGGGGGGGGGGGGGGGGGGG
>JAYJMB010003470.1:0-14034 GCA_036873735.1 Pouteria campechiana
ATCAATTAACACACTTAATGCATAAGCTAGTTGTCCACTTGATTTGCATTCAATACACTAACTGTTTGGGTCCATTGGCTTCCACATGATTATCCCCCTATCACTTCGCTTAATTACCTTGCTTAATTTCTGAGTTTTCCAGCCCCAAAATCCCTTGGACAATAGCTATATACAAGATCAATTTTTATTTTTCAATAACCTATTTTAATGCCGCTAATCCTTCCTCACTAACTAAATTTAATCAAGTCTTAATCATGCATTCAATACCTTAATTCCATCCCTTAATCCCCACTTAAAAATTCCAGTAACCCTAGTGGTTTGGGGTTTGGATTTTCATCAAAAATTCAACATGATTTGCATGTACTTCTTCCATAATATCATCAATGACTTGATGGGATTAAATCCATACCTTAATCCTTGAATTTGCTTGGTGGGTCCCACTGATTAGCAACACAATTCCAGATTTAGTTGGTTTTCACCCTTCTAATCCAAGCAAATTTGAATGCCATGGCACACTAATCACATTTGCTACACTTTGCTAGCAATTTCTTCCACTAAACAAAGCTACAATTGAAGATGGGAGGATAGAGAGGGGATCTCATATTGGAAGGGGCATGAACAAGCTCTCTCTCATGTTGGGAAGATGAGATAGAGGTCGCAAAAGTGATTTTTATAATGCTTTGGTTTTGGTAGTCTACACTCCATTGAAAATGATATTCATGCACCACACTTGACTTTCTAAAGTCCCATTTACTCACCATCTTTAATACATGTAGGCTACCCATTTGGTGAATCATGTACCCAAACAAATTTTTCATCCATTATTTTCATAATTTATTTTTTAATTAAATATGATTAAATTAAAATTTTCCAAAAATTACTGATAACTCGATTTTTCAACTTTCCACATGTAATTTTTAATTTTTCTTCACCTATTAATTATTAATTAATATATATCCTCATCATCCTCACATTAATATAGATATTTTATCCATTTATATCATTTTTTTGATAATAAAATTCCTCAAAAATTTAATTTTATAGTATGCCGCATTGTAAAATTTACCAAAACTTTATAATAGTGAAATTTTACATTTTTAAAATTTCCAGGGCCTTACTAGAGGATCCGACCTCCACATCTCCTCACCAACTGATGCATACTCATCAAACCATCCCGATAGTGACGTCATACATAACTGAGGGTAATATAACTACTACATTCATAAGAGGATATAAGTAAACAATTGGAGTAGCTAAAGTCTGAAAACCAACATTTGCGAGAATTATGTGCGCAACAAAATGCTAGCCAAACTTCCAATTATGGTCAACCTTCCAATACTGTGCATCCTCTCAATGCTCCATCTATGGGAACGTCCATGCCACTATAATAGTTTGTCTTCTATCCACCTAGAGGGGACCCAATAGAAGCAGAAGGCCCATCCCTCGTTTCCCTAGCTGCCTTGCTTCGGCAACAACCTAATATCAATCTTCGTGCATAGCCATTTGGTGCGAATGTTCAACCACAATAATTTGGCACAAATGTGCAAGCACCACCATTTCAGATGAAGGTGGATTCAATGGCCCATTTCAACGAGATGATGAATGATTGGATGGCTCAAAGGCAAATAAACTTGACTTCTCAAATGCCTAACATATATCATCGGCCTTATCATCTGGAAATTGAGAATGAGCCATTCCCACCAGACTTCAAAATGGTACACTTCCATACATTTAATGGAATGGATGATCCTCAGCACCAACTTACCCTCTTCAATCTTAAGATAGTAAACTATGTCATCTATCATAACCTCTATTTAAGATTATTTATTTCCTCCCTCAAAGGGCCTGCATTCCAATGGTGCTTGACGCTACCGGTCAAAACTTGGAATGACATACAAAACTTGTTCCTGGCCAAATTCTTTGTGACCATAAAAGATGTCACATTGCCAAATCTCTCCCTCATGAAGCAAAGGGATAACACTGGTAGAAAAAAGCCAGCAAATGCAAGGCAACCTTAACAGACGAGCAAAGAGTCCACTTATGTCGTAATGGCATCAAGGTCGACCTCTTGATTTTAGTGAATGAGTAGATCACCACCTTTTGGGCGTTGGCCAATGAGGCAAGTTGAAAGGAAGGCCTCCTCTCCCTCTCTAGAAAAAGTAAAATCCAATATGATATGCAGAAAGAAAGCATTTTCCGGCTTAAGAAGAAAGAACCAGAAAAAGGCAAACTAAACATTTCTACTAATACCATTGAGACCAAGAGTGATGGTAATGACAGACTTCTAAAGAAAAGGGAGATCCTAGAGCCAAAAATACCAGTATTCTAATGAAGAGGTGGTATCGATTCTATTAGGGCTCATTCAATCAGACAATATAAAGCTACTAAAACCCATGTTCCCAGTGGAAGCAGATAAAGTAAACCATCCCGTATATTGCCATTACCATCGGGGTATCAGTCACCCAACGGTTAAATGCAAGACAGTAAGGAGAATTATTAACCATTGCATGAAGAGTGGAATCATTGCACTGAAGAAGGATGCACAGGTGACATCCAACAACATATTGGTAAAAGAAATTCCTGATGTAACAATGTTAGAATAAGAATTTGATCGTCAGCTCCCTAAAACCTCTAATCAAGAGGTATAGAGAGAGATCATGGTTGATGATGAAGGTTGAGATCTTATTTGCCCAAAAGACATCCCACAAGTCCCATTAATTAGGTGCAATGAATAGAATCATCAAATTAAGCATGCAAAGCAAAAAGAAAGGGAAGAGCGCCAAAAGGATTTATTCCCATATCCCAAAAGAATACATTGTTGGCCATCATGGTTCCAATCATACATCATTGGGGATTACCTCTAGCCCAAGAAGCTTAAATCTTTCCATAAGAAAATGGTGAGGAAAAAGAAGAGAAGAGCCTGCCTTGATCAATAGTGCCCAGAACTTTATGCTTGGGGGACATCACTGTCACTTTCATCAGTTGCAAATGAACTATGAGTGGCATTTTGGGATAACTTACCAAACTTGGGAACTGAAAATAACCCAAGGTCTAATGTAGATAATCCGTTTGACTATCCAATAGTGGTATCTTGCTATCACATTGGTGAAGGTGAGGCCTCCACAAGCCAGCCAAACAGGAAGCGAGAACATTCTCATAGAAGGAGCGATTGCTAGAGGGAACACCTGCATCAAGGGTTCACTTTATTCAATGTTGATGATTCACCAGCTACACACCCCCTTTACTATTTTGATGAGTGCTGAGGAGAAAATCCAAACCTTGGAAAAATGCATTGGAATTTTGAAAACTCACTTTCTCCGAAAGTGAAGAAGAACTAGCTCCAAACTAGCAGTACAGGGCACTAAGAAATGGGTCCCCTTAAAAGATATGTTCCTGCTACGCTTTCTTCCAAAAAGAAAGGAAGGAATTAAGAAGTCCATTATTAGCTAGGACCAACATTTTGGCTAGAATACATCCAATTATATTCACAATTTGAGGGATGCTTCTTGGAGTGATCTACAGTCACTTCATCACCCAGAGGTAGAAACAATTCATCTTTGCCTAGCAAAGAGAGCCTATTTTTACCATTGATTGCCATCTAGCTTCATAGAGGCCTTCAATCAAGCTGAAAAGAAGAAGATGAATGATGGATGACCCACTAAAGGAGCAAGTATTCATAGAATTGCACATTGTGAGTGTCCTCAAATACCTACACTGCATAAAGGCCCCTATTTTAATGATAGCTCCAAAAATCAAGCAAATCCATTACTTAAGGTGGCCTGTGATGAAATTATTCAAAGAACACTACAAGAATGTGATCGGACACTTGTTCCAGTCTCAAGCTTTGGTGTGGATGATGTCCCAGAATGAGGCATATGCAATCAAGAGCTTCCCATTTTCATTAGCTAGTAATAGCCATGCCTTAAAGTGGATCACAACATCGCCAGTCAAATCATTCAAATCTTGGGAGGTGCCAACTAAAGCATTTATACACAAATATCATGACTACACTTCTCAATTCTCTAAGGCATAAGTACGAGGATTTCATCCTCTTGAAGGGGAACATCTTTATGATTTTGCCTTGAGATAGTACAATGTTCGCCTTTATTGCCCCATGTTGTGAGAAGAAAGGTGCATAATATGGGAATGTATCGTTCCATTGGGAAAGGCATTTCCATGCCCAAAGAAGTGCCTACTTCATTTCCTTGATTGCTTAAGCTGCTGATCCAAGAGTCATCAGAACCTATAGAGGTATCTTACAACATGATCAACATCATGCCAAACGAAGAGAATGCTCCACAAGAAGCATCTGAATCACCTAAAGAAATGGCTATGTTATAATCCAAAAAAATTTAACTCAGGAAAAATAAAAGGCACCAATTCAAGAAGAGCTAGTACCTAGAGTTCCTTTTCCCCCTGTTGAAGAAAGGAAAGCTCCAGAGCTTACAAATAAACTAGAATATGATGTTGTCGCTCACTTGTGTAGAATCCCGATAAAAAATAAGCATATATTATCCACTCTAGCTTTGTAAGTAGTCTTAACAAGTGCTCATTAATGTGCTAGTAGATGAGTCTATCAAAGACTTGAACCTAATAGAGGTTTCTAATACAATTGAATGCAACCAGACCATCACCTTCAGAGATGATGACTTATTGCTTGGAAGTACAGACACAATCGTCCATTGTTTGTAAGTGGCAATTTAGCAGGAGAAATGATTCACCGCATTATGCTAGATCCAGGATCTACAATGAATATTCTTCCACTCAAAGTACTGAAGTGTATTGGGATGTATCCATCTATGATCAAAAGCAGTACTCGAGTGATTCAAGGCTTTAACCAAGAAAGGACTATGGGGACTATCACCTTGAGTCTTGATATTCAAGGATTTCTCACAAAGGTCAATTGCCATGTTATTAATGCACCAACATCCTACAACCTATTGCTTGGAAGGCCATGGTTGCACCTATACCAAGTTGTGGCATCTATAGTGCACCAATGCTTTAAGTTCTACTAGGACAGTGTAATGAAGCGCATAACGACTGATGTACGACCATTTACATTTCAGAGGCATTTTAGAAGCCCAATATTATGAGATGACACTAAATGAATCAGAGCAACCAAAAGAACTGGCCAAGCCAACTATAGATAGAAGGCGACAACCTTTTGTTGCCAAAAGACATGGGTCCACATCACAAGGGCCCTCATCACAAGTTGTACTTCCACAGGCAGTTCCATTCCCAGTGGTTCTGCCACCAATGTCTTCATGCTTTGAAATTGTGACAAGCTTCTCATAAGAAGACAAGTTGAAACTCATGAAAGAGTTGGAAGTACTCCAAGTAGACAATGGTGATGAAGATAGGTCTCCAATTCAGCACCCTCAACCATCGTAGCACCTTGTCAGTCCTGCCTTAGCACCAACTCTGCCAAATCTAAATGTATTCAACTGGAGGCCAGTTGTAAATTCCTCAACTCTATAATCTTTTGCCTTCCAGGCTAAGACATCGACACCAAGACAACTTGGAAGAGGGTGTGGAACAGGGTCAACCAGACCATTAATAGGCAAGGAACAAGTCATACCCCTACTAGCTAGACTTTATGAGAATCAAGTTACAAACTCAAGCTTATATGTCACCACAATTGAAATTAGTCGAGAGCACCCGGTTCTAGATCAACACTCTGGGCTCAAGGAGAACAACAACTACTCCTCCAAAGTTGTCACCTTCAATGCCATGCTACTCTCAAGTAGTCTCTAATCCAACATAGTCTTTGTGTTTCAAGATTAACATTGGGAGCACCAATCAAGCAAAGTAAGAGCCATCCTCTAATCTTTGTCCCAAAAGCAGTAAATGGGAAATTGGAGGAGAAAAATTATAATCCATGTTGGTTGAGTATAATTGGCCATTGACCTGACTGGCTTAGTTAGAAATCATTCAAGGTGAAGAACCTGAACCGCAATCCCAAGCAAAAAAAGGAAGATTAGTATTTAAGGAGATGGCCTTTGCCCTATGGACAATGTCATACTTCTGATCTTCTACCCAAGGAATTCTTATCTGCCAAAAATTTTTAGAAATTTAGTAAGGGATGTAAAAGGATGATTGAACTCCTCAGCATTTACCCTGATGGACCTTATATGTCGCTAACTAGTCTACTCATCCTAGTTTCAATCTAAAGAAACTTAAAGGGTTTTTGGTGTCTAGGAAATCAAACAGGTCTTGGTGCGGATGATGATATTGATGTGGACAATGATGAAGACTACACTTTGGATTGCTCCTATGTAAGCATAAAGTCAACGATCGGTCCCATTATGTAGGACTGTTAGTCAGCTTCTACTAAGTCCAAGACATCAAAAATGTCATCCGCCCTATTAACAATTGCATAATGCTACATGGTTTCCACCTCTCATCATGCATCGACAAAAGAGGAAGAATCTGAGTTTGATGACGAAGAATCACAAACAAATTTGGAGGGACCTAATGATATAGATGACAAAAACGTCACTGATGACCCATCAATTCCCCAATCAGAGTCAGGAACGGTGAGTGAGACTCATGAGTCTGATCACGAGCCAGACCTTGACCATTCAAAGGAAGAAGAACACAATGACTCTAATTCTTCCTTAGAAGAAATAACTTATGGCGCAGCTCCGTTGGGGTTAGAAGATGGTGGACAACCAACAATCGATGAACTTGAAGAGTTAACTTGAGTACAGATGAAGATAAGTGCCTTACCTTCATCGCCAAATCCTTTCCAGAACATGGAAAGCAATTGCTAATGAATCTTCTCAGGGAATTCAAAGATGTCTTTGCATGGACATACTTAGAAATGCCCAAGTTAGATTCAGATATTGTCGTGCATTCTTTACATATCTCTCCAAGCTAATAGCCCGTAAAGCAAGCACCAAGGAATTTCAAACCTGACTTGGAGCAATAAATCATTAATGAGATTAAAAAGTTGTTGGAAGCCAATTTTATTTGAGAAATCAAGTTGTCGAGATGGATCTCCAATGTTGTCCCAGTAAAGTTAAAGAATGGGCAAATCCTTTGTGTTGATTTCCACAGTCTCAATGAAGCCTGTCCGAAAGATGAGTTCTCGCTACCACATACAAAACTCCTTATCAACAACACATTGCTCTATGACACATATAATTCATGGATGGTTACTGCGACTACAACCAAATCAATATGGCGCCAGCAGATGAGGCGTCCTTGCATTCTGCACTCCAATGGGTGTCTTTTGCAATAAAGTTATGCCATTTGGATTAAATAATGCATGAGCTACTTATCAAAGAGCTATGCAAGTTATTTTTCATGGCATGCTTCACAAACATGTTGAATGCTATGTCAATAATTTGGTGGTAAGATCCAATGGTCATGATCAACATCATCAGGATCTATGCACCATCTTTGTACAACTCAGAAAAAACAAGATATGTATGACCCACTCAAATGTGCATTTGGAGTTGGGTTAGGCAAGTTCTTAGGATTCATCATCCATCATCGAGGAATCAAGGTAGACCTACAAAAATCAGAGGTGACCAGAAATATGCCTCACCCAAGGAACATAGATGACCTAAGAAGCTTGCAAGATCATATATCAGAAGATTTGTTGCCAACTTAGCGGGAAGATGTCAACTATTTCATCATCTATTAAAGAAAGATGTGGCCTTTGTTTGAGATGAAGCTTGCAAAAAAGCCTTCGACACCATCAAGGAATTACTCTACAACCCATAGGTCTTGGCTACACTAGCTAAGGGTAAACCACTTATTTTGTACATCTCCATGAGCAAGAAATCATTAGGGGCATTGTGTGGACAAGAAAATCAAGATGGTAAGGAACAAGTATTATTCTACCTTAGTCATTAGTTAATCGATGCAGAATGCAATTATTCTCCAATCGAAAAGGCATGCCTTGCCTGTAGCCTAAAAGTTAAGGTATTATTTTCTCGCTCATGAAATCTGGTTAATTTCTAAAGTAGATCCGCTCAAGTTCTTGATCACTAGTCCCATGCTAGCTAGACAGTTGGCAAAGTGGTCATTGTTATTGTAAGAATTTGACATCACTTTTATCCTGAGAAAAGCAGTGAAAGGACAAGTCATGTCTGACTTCTTGGAAGCACATTTAGTTGACGAAGAAGTCATTGTGTAAGAAGGCTTGCTAGATAAGGAAGTATTCATTGACTAAGTCAACACTCCCTGGCAAATGTACTTTGATGGTGCTGCCAAAATTGTCATTGCTGGCATTGGAATTTTCTTCATCTCACCTCAGAAAGACATCCTTCCATATTCTTTCTACTTGGGAAAGAATTATACTAACAATGAAGCGGAGTATGAGGCATTGGTCATAGGACTTCAAATTGCCCTCAACTTTGTTATTACAAAACTGGATATCTTTTGTGATTCAGAATTAGTGGTCCAACAATTAACCACCAAATATGAAGTTTACCAGCCTAATTTATGCCCATATTATGATATCGTACAAGGGCTATTGGATCAGCTTTTTCAAGTTAGCATTGGGCATATTCCAAGGACCAAGAATACTATTGTTGATGCTTTAGCAAACTTGGCAACCGCTTTAGCCTTTGCTGGAAGCCAAGAAGTCATTGTCAAAGTTGATCAATGAAGCCGCATTCCCGACTCATATGATGAGGAGACTACTAAGTGAATGGAATGTGTAGCCTACATGAAACTAATGGTGGATGATTCGCGAATCCCATACATTGACTACCTGCAGTATGGAATTCTCCAAGAAAACTTGCAGGAAAGATTAGCCCTAAGAAAAAAAGCTACTCGATATGTTTATTATAATAATACATTATATCTCCAGGCATATGATGGACTCTAGCTTCATTGTCTTAATGGGGAAGAGATTCAATATGCACTCATGCAAGCGCATTCTAGTGAATTCGGTGGGCATCCATCCTGTCAAAGATTATACATATGGGTCAAATGCCTAGGATACTAGTGGTCTACCATGGTCTCATACTCATTGTAATTTTTTAAATCATGTCTCTAATGTCAGCTTCATGGGGATATTCAACACATACCACCATCAGAGTTGGTACCTACAAGCATCTCTTGGCCATTTGCATGGTGGGGATTTGACATTATTGGCCCAATCAACCCTCCATCTTCCAAGGAACATGCCTATATTCTAGCAGCAACTGATTACTTCTACAATAGGCAAAAGTGAACTCATATAAGAGAATTAGAGCCAAAGAAGTGATCAATTCCATCAAGTTCAAGATCATGTATCGATATGGCAATCCTTACCAGATTACATTAGACAATGGCACTCCATTTAGGAATAAAGAAATAAAAATATTTTACCAAAAGCAAGGCATCAAACATTTGTTCTCTACACTATATCAACCACAAGGAAATGGCCAAGTATAAGAATTCAACAAGGCAATCCTAAGGATTATGAGAAGAATGGTAAAGCAGCAATGACATCTCAAATTGCTAGAGGCGCTTTGGGCTTATCGCACCACTCACCACACAGCAACCAATGCAACTCCATATTCTTTGGTGTTTGGGGCTAAAGCGGTCTTGCCCTTGGAAGTGCAATTGTCATCACTAAGAATTGCAACACACTCAGGGTTGACAATAGATCAACAAGCCAAGTTGCAGTTCAAGGAACTTGATGCTTTGGATGAAAAGAAATTAAACTAAGGAACTTGATGCTTAGTTCTCAAACTAAGGACCGAACTAATGGTGGGTTGCAAGTTGATTGGCAAGTTTGAGCCCAAATGGGAAGGGCCTTACATCATCCAAGGCCAAAGGCTCATACAAAATTGCCAACAGTAATGGCATAAAAGAACTACCTATTAATGGGTATTTCCTAAAGCATTAATATGCATGATCCGGGAAGGAGCAAACAATGGGGCATTTGCTCCCCCCTTTCCTAACTCCTACTAATGTCTTTCAAAGGATCTGGTCTGTATACGTATATTTAATTATCACTACGTGTGAAATGTGCAAAAAGGGAAACATATCTTTTCATTTCACATAGGTTTGACAATTACAAATCTTCCCCATCTAGTTGAATATCATTTAGATCTATTTTAGGAAATTTTCTAAATATCTTCTTCTTATAGAATTAAAGGCCTAGCCAAAATAATCAGCCATTTTTTGACATAATATCTCTCGGCACTCAGGTTCCGCAACTAGCTATTCCAGGCATAGTGAACGAACCCAAGAGAGCTCAATAGTTTGCTCCACCATCAGCAAATCAACATCCCTCCGCAAAGTCGCCTCCTTGCCCTCCAAATCATTGATTTTCTGCTGCAATGCTTCCTCTCTCCAAGCAGCTTCCACCTCCAACCAAGCCAGCTGCTCCACCTTAGAGTATGTAGTAGCGACATTAGTGTTACAATCAGCCTCCACCCTAGCGAGAGTGCCCTCTGCCTCATTGTGAGGCTCCCCCTCTTCCCTCCAAGATGCCTCCGTAGAATCCTGCTCCATGAGCAAATCATCCTCCCTAGCCATGAGGGTTAAAGCGGTCTCTTCCAACTCTTGAAAGCGGTTCTACTCCTCTTCCAACTCTGCCTTTAAAGAAATGAGTTTAGCAAATGCATGGTCCCACCCACTGAAGACAAAAGCCTTCTTCGCCGCCAATCTATTTCCTCCTCTGCCTCCTCCAGACTCTTCAACTCAATACATAGTTGTTCTCGAACACTGGCAAGTTGCTGCATGCAACACTCGATCTGATCAATGAAACCCTACCTTCTAATTGTGTTCCGCATGACATCAAGGGCAGAATCCACCAGTAAGCCATCCCAGTTGCATGCATTAGCTCAGGAACAGTCTCTAGGGCAGGCAAGCTTGGCAACGAAGACAACTGCCATCATCAGGTTCTCTCCAGTAGAGACATTATTGGTGTCCTCCCAGTAGGAATAGCACCAGATGAAGCGCTAAGTAGGAGGAGCTAGGCTAGGGCCAGAGTATGAACTCTTTAGAACATGAGATAGCTAATCAGAAGAAAATAAACCTAAAAAAAAAGTCAGCACTTTCAAATAAAGATGTTAGCACTTTCTTATCAATAATATATATAAAAAGTGGGTGAGAGAGATACTCACCTATAAAAGAAGTAGAAGGATGGGAGACAGTAGTAGAAGAGGATGCCTCAACCATTAGCAAAGTTTCTTACGTCCTCACAACCACTGGCCTCTCCCGAATTTCTTCTATCTCCTCAACAACAGCCTCTGTGGATCCCTCGGCTATAGTCGACTTTAGAATTACCACTGGATCAGCATCAACTACAAGTTCGGAACCAAAAGAGATAGAACCAACTGAAAAACAAATTACAGGAATCGAAAGAAATTGGTATGGAAGATGATGGAAATGTTACCCCTCCAGAGGGACCAGCAACATCCCCCAAAGAATACACCCACACCCTAATGGTGACATTGGAAACGAAGGATCTGCTACGATGGCCTAATCGGGTCTAGAGTAAGAATGAGTTGTGGAAGTTTGTGACGTGCTCCGGCCAAAGGAGAGATCAATGAGACCTGCCTCATAAGGAATATTAACCCCTACCGGCTCCAATTGGGTATCCGAAGCCAACGATTGCTCCCTATCAGAATTAGTAGAAGTATGAAAATGTCACTTCTGGGCAACCTTTTTAATTCTTTGCAGGGCAGAGAAGTCGCCGGATGAAGAATAGAAGTAGACGCACAAGCAGGAGTAGAGTGAGAAGTTACACAAAAATAAGGAATAAGGTCTTGTTCCTACTCTATATTAGATCGCAAGTCCAGTAATAAAGAAGATAAAGAAGTAAGAGGAACATGAGTGATGACCTCTTGACCAGGAAAGCCACATGGAAAATTTACCTGGCGACAATGGCTCATGGAGGAAATAGCATCCACTCTCAACATGCCCATAGTCATTAGCTATACCTAAGGACATACAACCTATATCACTCTAAAAAAGAAAGAGAAATTGAGAGACGAACTGGACTAGTCATCCAAACTGCAAAAAAAGGGAGATCCCCAGCAATCTTAACCCAAGCCCAATGATTTTTTTAGTCATCTTCTGGGACAGTGGTTTGCACGAAAAGCTTGTACCAGGGAGCAAGGTGGATAAGATAAAAGTAATAGCTAGAATGAGGAGCTTTGCTCAAGGTAAATATAGTTGAAAACATTGAGAGAGTGAAAATAGAAATCTTTTGAAGATTATGGACCCAATGATAAAGTGATACAACATATCGCCAGCTATTTGGAACTAATTATCCCAGAAAAATGTTGTACCCACATAGAAGAGCAGAAATGAAATGGGTCTGATTTAAACAAAATCTCGCCCTAAGAGAACCTAAAGAAACAAGAAGCAAGTTTTCATGAGGATGTCATGGCAGGGTAGTGGGTTTTGGAAACACCTAACTCATACCCTCTGGTAGAGGGTAGAGCCAGAATGCCTCAACATCACTGTTCGACAAGCACGAATGAGACCTCTCGATGGCCATGAGGAAGAAAGATAAATAGAAATGAGAATGAAAGACAAAGATGGGTTACTGGAGGAGAAATAGTGATAGCTCGAAGACAGAAGAGATAAAGAAGATATCAAAAGCAGAAAATGATTTTCTATATCTAATGCAGCATCTTAAAGATGTCTCTCAATGCATGCAAAATTAGAGAAATGATAGCTTGAGGATTTGTGAAAATTAGAAACTGACGATTTTCATGTCCCTTCACATTTAAACCTCAGACACATGGGTAAATAGAAGCGTCAAGGGGTCATGTCGGCATGGATAAAGCTATCATAGAATGATTGGCATCAAAATTCAAAAAAATAATGAAAAGCCCACTCAAAGACGCTAGAAAAACATAGAATTTTGGTTAAAGAGCAAAAGTGTTCCAACATCTCTGAATCTATTACCCTCCAAAGGTGCATTTTCAAAAAAGAAAGGGCATTGAGAAGACAAAAAAATTCAAACAAAAACAACATTATTATTATAGAAGATTCATTACATTAGTAGATAAGAACAAATAGGACTAGCATTTCAAATTGTCAGAGGTGCTTTGGGGCAGAATTGTTCTCTTAAACAAGCTCTTCAGGCCTCGCTTAGTCATTGTAGCCCTATGCTAGAGTTGCCCTCTTATCTGCAATCTCCAATTCTTTGGCCAAACCAGGCTGGGGAACCCTGCAATTGATAGTGGAACCACTGGATGATGCATCAATTTGGAAATCGGGAAATGGGTGAGTGGTTGTAGCTTTTATTGTACATCCAACATTAGCCCCCTGTACAACCTAACTTAGGTTGGTAGATTGGTGAGGAGATTGCCTCTGGATCTGAACTACTCAACCATCTATATAATAATGATCAAAATTGGCCTCATAATGCTTTGCTATGTCTTGACTAATTGCAAGAGCAATAGCAAAATAAGCAAAATGAAAAGAAAGGAAGGCATCAAAAAATTTATAAGAAGAAAGGAAAGACAGGAGAAAAGCTGAAAATACTCACACTCACTATTCTCCATGGATTGATAATCCGGTGCTGCACGAGAAGGGACATTAAGAATCTGACAATCAGCCTCAGGCTCCTCTGGGTAACTATTGTAACGCTTACTATACCCATGCCACCCAACATCATTCACATCCACTATCTCAATATCTCGGCAAGTAAGCACCATGTCCATCCACAAAATTCTACCTGGCCAAGTTGCACTCCAATGGTGATCACAATGATTCCAAAAATGGGCATAATCATCCCTTGTAGAACACTCTCTGGTAGAATCCCATGGAGGATAAGTCTTTATTTGATAGTTGGGAGAGGCCGAATCACATATCTTTCTACCACTTATCCCATATCACTATACATAATTATATGTGATATGGACTTACCTTCTACTACCACACAAAAAGTTGGTGCAGTTCTAGAGGTCACTGGTAAACTAGATCCAATAGGCATACCATCTATGAACTCTAACACCAGCTTCTTGCTATTCCTGAGAGATTTCAACAATGCCCCTGGTGGTGCTGTCGTGGGCACCCAAATTTAGAACCTTGCTCCAATCTAATTTTCTGTAGTAGTGTGAGTAA
>JAYJMB010003471.1:0-14034 GCA_036873735.1 Pouteria campechiana
ACCCATATTAATTCAAATGCTAGAAAATATATTAACAAAATACTAAAAAATGATAATAAATCATGATTATTAGTATAATAGATGCATTTGCCCCAAAAAATTTAAGCAAAAAAAATTGATTAGGGTAAAAAAAAGCTGATTAAGAACTTAAATGGGTACGTGTCGACGGATTAGGCTTGAATGGGAACTGCCAGACGAACCCCTTCTCCCGTGAACCACGCACAGCAGCTTTGGTGACCAAATTTCATGCCCAATCCGCTCAAATGTGGATTTCGAACACTTCTCTCCCAATTTCGACCACTCCAACAATGATTTCAGGTGGATTCGAAGGGGAATAATGGGTTACAGGCTGCCGTCGACTAAAGAGGGAGGAGTTGGTGCTTTGTGCATTGGATTCAACCTTCCAAATCCATGTAAGTCCCCACGAAACTCGATTTCAAACCATCTATTTGTGATTTCAAAGCTAAAAAATCAATTCAAGCTCGAAAATCACTGAAACGGAAGAGGACATGCTTGCTACAAATGCCCTAACTTGAAATCCACCGCCTAAATGTGGTTTTTTCTTCGAAAAATCATCAATGGAGGTTTCTAAAATGGGTATTTGGGAGGTGGAAAGGTGTTTCTAAAATTTTTGGGGCTGCATTTAGGGTTTTGAAGTTTTATCGCCAATTTCTTGTCGCTGTTTCATTGAGATTTTGAGGAAATTTTCCTAAAATTTCAAGATTCCGATAAATTGCCGATAATATCGATAAGCAATCCGATATTTTCGGTCATGCGTGCAAGGGGGGAGGGCCATTCAGACGCTATTTGGCTCCTAGCCCTCTCTCTAGCATTTTTTCATCCTAGAATCACTTCTCTCATGTTCTAACAGCTAAATCAAAAACTCCATCTGCGCTTTTTGGTGAAAACAACTGCATTTGGAAGATCAAAAGGGGATTACTTGGGGTCGGACGTGTGAAGGCTGTGAAGGTAAAAATGCATGATTTTTATGATTTTTTCTTGTTTTTTCTTTTCAAAATTAATTGCTAGATTCTAAATCAAAACTCTTTTTGCGATTTAGGCATCAAAATCCGCCCGATTTCTGGAGATTAGGGATGAGCTTGCGATTTAGGAAAAATCCGCAAGATTCATCCCAAATTAACCAATTTTATGCATGAAAGCATAGATTAGATGTTAGATCTGCTGAAAAAAGTAATTGCAAGCAAAAATATTTTTCTGTAAAAATACGAATTTAATATTTTAATATTATTTATAATTTTATTAAATAAATAAAAAATAAAATTATATATGTTGTGATAGCTGTGTTAATTCATGGGTAGTATCATATCATTATAAACATAACCAAAAAATTATCTGTGATATTTTTTATTTATTTTGGATTTTTAAATAATTATGAAAAATAAAAATTTTTCCTAAAATTTGTAAATATGTTTCTTGAGTAGTTTTGAATGTGTAGAGTCTTTTTAAAACATTGTTGGATGCATACAGTGTGAAGATTTGCATGTTCAAGAATGTTTAAATCTTAAAGATATTGATGTTGTGTTGTTTGGATGTTGTGTTGTTTAGATTTGATATGTTTCAAGTTGAAATTTGAAGATGTCAACAAATAGGAGTGGTACGGGAAGTAAAACTAAGACCAAGCCTAATGATCTTGCATGGGAACATGAGAAACCAGTTCCAAGCAACCCATTTGGAGCTAAATGTAACTACTGCAAGCAAGTTATGAAGTCGAGGGGGGGGGGGGGGTCGTCATAAGACTAAAGCAACACGTGGCTTTAAGTAGTCCAAATGTTAGGAATTGTCTTAAGGTGCCTAGGGAGGTTATAGCACTTATGAAGGAGGCTATTCAGTTGGGTACTACTACTAGAGCTCCACAACAGAAGGAAAAGAAAATTGCAGTGGAATTGGGTGGTTACGATATTGATGATGATGAGGGTGATGATGATAATAGAGATGAGAGAGAGCAGATGAGGCGGGCTATGAAGGCTAGTAGAGCAAAGCAATGGGCTAGAGAGGAGTCAATTAGGTTGGAGAGGGGTAGACCTAGTTTCCATGATTTTACAAAAGAAGCTGGTTGTGGAAGCAGGCAAGGGGGGTTCGATTAAGAAGGGAGACTGAAGGGAGGACTGAAGAAGTTCTTGAGTCGTACATCATCTACGAGGGGATCACAACCAAAGTTATATGAACAGGCTGGTGGGTTGCAGAAGAAGATGACTCAGATGTACAAGAAGGGTTGAGACAATGTAAAGAATCTTGGAACTCATGTCTCTAGATTCTTTATTTATGATGTTGTTCCTCTACACTTAGCGGATAGTAGCTTTCAAGAATATGATCCATGTTACACAGATAGAATGAGAAAGTGTCCCAGCTCCTTCAACGTACCATATTGGGGGAATATATCTTGATCAGGAGGACTAAGAAATGAAGGACTAGATTAAAGGAATGACTCATACATGGGAAATATATGGGTTGTCTGTGATGTGTGATGGGTGGACTAGCCCCACAAAGTTTAGTATTATCAACTTCATGTTGTATTACAAAGGCACTACGATATTCTGTAAGTCTGTAGATGCATCTAAGCATATCAAAGGCGCGGCTTATACTCAAAAGATTATTGAGAAGCAAATTGAAGCACTCGGCTCAAGTTTTCATGTGGTACAAATTATCACAGATAATGGATCTGCATTTAAGAAGGCCGAGAAAACTCTAGAGAATAAATTGCCTTTGTATTAGACTCCGTGTACAGTGCACTGTATTGATCTCATCTTACAGGATATTAATCAACAACCAAGCATTCGTAGTGTGATAGAGAAGGGTCGACAGATTACCAAATTCATCTACAACCACAGTTGAGTGAAGACACTTTTTCATGAGGCATCTGATTATAGGAGGGAGATTGTACGTCCAGACAAGACTCGATTTGCCACGAATTATAATGCACTGGATAGTCTATGGAATGCCAGGCAAGCACTCAATATAGCATTCAACACAGATGTGTGGCACAATTCAAGATATGCACACACTAGGAAAAGGATGGAGGTGGAAAGGATCGTTATGATGGCTTCTTTTAGGGATAAAGTACGATCGGTGTTGTGTATTCTAGAACTCATCTATAAAGTCTTGAAAGTGGTTGATAATGAGACTTATCCAAATATGGGCTCTTTGTGTGAGGCATTTCAATTTATGGAGTCCACAGAAAAAAATATGAGATGCGGGCAATGGGTGATCGGCATCATAGAAGATCGCTGAAAGAACATGATCCGTCATCCATTACATGCAACTAGTGAGTTTTGTCATATGAATTGCAATCTTATTATTGTAGTCTTCTCTTATGTATCTTCTTCTTTTAAGTTTGAATTACAATCTTATTATTGCAGCGTATTTTTTGAACCCAAAATACCACTATGAGCATAGTCTTGAGGTAAATATAGAGTTAAATGGGGCGATGTTTCAAGTCTTTGAGAAGTTATTTCCCGATCACTTAAATATAGGCGAGTTTGGGACTGAGGTAAATTACTAAAGTTGTTCACCGAATACACTTCATTATCTTATTTAGTATGACAGATAAAAAAGTTTGATCCTTTTAAATGTTCCAACAGTTGATGGCTTTCCAAAAAAGCGTGGGGGATGTTTGAAAAGGCAGTGGTCGTTCAATCACGGTCAGGATCCTTTTAAATGTTCCAATAGTTGATGGCTTTCCGAAAAAGCGTGGAGGATGTTTGGAAAGGCAGTGGTCGTTCAATCACGGTCACGAGAATTACCCTGTATGTATTTGTTTTCAAATCTCATAACATTTTACACGCATATTTATGTATTATTTACAAATGCTAATACATAATCTTGAATTGATTATAGGCGAATGGTGGAACTAATATGGCATGGAGACCCCAACACTCAAACCACTAGCAGTTCGAATTCTAAGTCAAACGGTGTCTCCATCGCCATGTGAGCGAAATTGCAGTACATTCTCCCTCATCCATACCCAGAGAAGGAATAGACGAGGGTATGAAAAGCTCAAGAAGCATATTTTCTGCTATTATATATGAGGCTATAGGCAAGGATACTAAGAAAGGAAAATAAGGAGCCTAATAACGCTCTAGGTCTGATGATGATTGGGATGCATGCACACATGGAGGAGGATGATACCAGGGAAGATCCTTTGCATGAATGGTTGCAATCAGAGATCTAGATGGACAAAATGGAGAGCCAACAGAAGCTATTGCCCAAGAATCCAGTGCACAGGGTGTGAATGTAGAAGGGGTGGTATATCGATAGCGGACCCCAAAAGAGGCATTTTATCCATTATCTAGGTCTCAAACCCAGTCGATTGCCAAGGGAGCTCACAGATATCTCAGCAAGCGTCGAGTACGTCTTCGTCATCAAGAGCAAAGAGCGGCGACCATGATACTGATGATGGTGGTGGTGGTGGTGGTGGTGATGATGATGATAGTGGCAATGAGAATGGTGGTGGCATTGGTGGAGATGACTCATCATACCCACAGAGTCAAAGGCCATTTAGCCAATTTACTTGTGAGGAGGGGTATACGCATGCTAAACAAGATTAAGATCATGGTACACGCCTTCTAATCAGGCAATACAAAAGAAGGTCTGGAACTAGGAAAGACAAGGAGTCAGTTGAGAATAACACACTTATAAGTAGCATGGCATTCGTGAATTTAAGTGGTAGTAGAGAGGAATCTTCCTATGGGCCAAATGCTTTATCACATTTATATCCATAGGAATGGTCAGATGATTCTGGATGGAATTACAACAATCTATTGTATTAGTCATATAGGTATACTTCATCAAATTAACCAAACAGTGAAGTAGATTAATTGGCTTCTTATTCCCTTTTCAGCTTTCCTTTTCCATATGAGTAAGAGTCTGTACGTCAACAAAATGACGATGAACTTGAAGAACCCGCACGACACTCCATTTGGTATTAAGGTAAGATTAGGTGTTTAGTTCTAATTTTCAAAACACTACCATGTTTTTTTTTTTGTATGTCTGTGACTTAGTATAAGAGATATAATGTTTAATATAATGTTTTTTCTTACTAAGATTTACACTCTGGTCAGCCTATATGCATTTCTCAAGTGTATATTCATTATTCATGTAATGGTGGCTTTTTTAATACAATATTTACCCAAATTGTGTTTATATTTATCATAATTTATTACAAAGTTTCACTAAAAAAAATTTCATTTTTTTTTATTTTTCTAATTTTTTTCTGTTTTACCAATAAAGTTCCCGAAAAAAATGATAATATATTTTTTCCAGGCCACCGATAAATAAGTATTTATCGGTAATACGAACACTGGTCCTACTTACTCCATTATATCTCATTCTCATCATTTGATAAAGATCTCTTCTTTGATTTTCAATTTATTTATTTAAACTTTCTTATTATTTTATATTATTCACTTGTACTTTAATCATGATGAAGATCTTTTCCATTAATATTAAAATCTATATATTTTTATGTTGTTAGAGTTTCTTGTACCTATGTTATTATTCCATTCCCTTTCTAATCAATGGAATGTACTTAATCACTCTTTGTTTCTACTTTTTCATAAGGGTATATACCTAAGTGGGGATTTTATGTGATTTGACTAGATGACTCTTGACTTAGTAATCATGGTATTTGACCTTAATACATTATTAAGTACTTAAAATCACATGCTAACTTTGCAATTAGGTTTTCCACCCAAGTTGCACTTGAGAAAGCATTTAGAATATTAGTCCAATCCTAATTTTAGAACTGCCTTTCTTTAATCATAGTCTATCCATGTGAATATTTTTTTTGTACACAAGAAATTATATACTTCAAATCTTAATAAAAAGTTCATCTCATAAGTCCTACATGAAACAGATGGTTTAAATACCCTGGGTATTACATTGTATGACATCCTTGTCTATAGCAATGTGAAGAGAGAGCATCTAAGGAGGAAGCCATGTAGGACTACCACACACTTATAATAGGATTGCAAAGGGCTAATACCGGACTATGATCAAAAAGGACATCAAGGCTCATGTTACAGCATGCCATACCTGTAACCGGGTTAAATATTGCATTCAAAAACCTGTAGTGTTGCACCAACCACTGCCAATTCCCAGTCAAGAGTGGACTGATATCTCTATGGTTTTAATCATCGGATTACCTATGCCACAAGATAAGCTAGTCATCATGATTTTTGTACATCGATGAACTAAATATTTACATGCACAGCTCCTCCACACCTATTGCTACTGCTAAGGTTGCTTTAGTCTTCTCCCAGGAGGTTACCAGGTTGGATGGAGTTCCTCTTACTTGTTTTTCGAATAGGGACCCCTTATTCTTAAGTCAATTCCAGCAAGAATTTTTCACATTGAATGGGACAAATTCTTAAGTCAATTCCAGCAAAAATTTTTCACATTGAATGGGACAAATCTCAAATTCATCACAACTAACCAACCCCAAACAGATGGTTCAACAGAAGTAGTTAAAAAAGTAATCGAAGACTCCTTCACCCTCAGATGCTTTTCATACTAGAAACCAAGGAAATGGGTGCACTGGCTATCATGGTTATTAGAGTTCTGGTACAATACCAGCTATCATACATCTATCAAGACGTTGACTTTTCAAGTCTTATACAATCAATCCCCTTTGGCAGTACCTACCTTTGAATATGGTTCTCTGGTCTTAGCTGTTTTAGAGGAGTGACACAACGAGATCATATTCTGAAGATGTCAAAATGCAATTAGACAGTGGCCTAAAATCACATGAAGCAATGAGCTTACAGAAAGAGGACACATGAGGAGTTCAAAGTGTGAGATTGCGTTTATGTCAAACTCTAGACAAGCCAATAATCGTCACTGTACCAGACATCAATTCTATTGGTAGTTCCAGCTAATGGAATGCATTAGGCTAATAGCTTATAAATTGGAGCTGATGGAATCCTCCCACATTCACCAGATTTTTCGTGTGTCACTAATCAACTGGGCTGTGTTGGGCGCAATGTATCATCAATGCTTCCTGAGATGGATGATACAGGTGATGGTATTCTACAACTGTCACAATTTTGGACTCCTGAACTAATTACCAAGGGCTGGAAGAAGATTTAGCATATGAAAGTCGTTTGGAAAGGATTACCTGAAACTGAGGCCACATATTCCTCAGATGTCACAATAATTCCCTGAATCCGGAGGACCAAGTTTATTTCCAAGAGGAAGGGAATGTTAAGCCTTACGAGTTTACACTAGGGGAAAAAAAAAGGGACCATAGGCAAGTTCACAAAGGATCAGCTTTAAGGGAAGCAGCGTGAGTAGGGAGGCAGAATCATAAGGACTCTAAGGCACACATCAAACACCTAGGGAAAAAGTCATTTACGACAGTTGAGAGTGAGGATGAACTTAGATAGGCAACAACCTAATTAGGGGTGTAGAAACTTAAATAGGGTGGTTGAGCAGGGGATTACTACTTGTATCAAAATAGCTGAAAAATATAAAAAGGGAAGGATTTTAAATGAAAATTTACAGAAAAATCAATATTCCAGTCTTTTTTCAGAATTTTTAGACTAGGAGCTCAGCCAGCTCGAACAGGCCCAAGGCCTGTTGGGCATGTCTGCTTGACTGGTCAAACTACTTGCTTGATTTGAGGAAAATAGCTGGAAAACGTAAATAGGGAACAGTGTTTCAGAATTTTGAGACTAGAAGTGCAGCCATCCTGAACAGGCCCAAGACTTGTTAGGCTTGCCTGCTTAACAGGTCAAACAACTTGCCTTGATTTGGGGAAAATAGCTGGAAATCTAGATAGGGAAGGATTGTAAATGAAAAATTACAGAAAAGTCAATATTCCAGTCTCGTTTCAGAATTTTGAGACTGGGAGGTCGGCCAGCTCGACCAGGACCAAGGCCTTTATAGGTCAATAAGTTGAACAACTTCCCTCGATTAGGGTTGGTTTTCCATCTGGGCCATATAGGCAGCTTCAGTTGGCAAGGTTTCAACCAACAGAACTCATTTTGATTCAAGAAAGGCACACTTTTCTAGCCCATGATCTTGGGCATGGATCCTAGGGAGGTACTGCCAGCTAACATATGGCCTTATTGTTTTCCATAAATATAGGAAGAAGAAAACATCAGTTACAGATAAAGATGGTTCAATTAGTTTTCCATGCACCCATCTTGGAGCCTCTGTTCTTGAGGACCATTTGATATGTAAAAGAACTGTCCAATTTTTGTGATGTGCAATGGATGATAATGTTCCTGAAAGAGGCAGACTTTTTTCTGATAAAAAAAATGTATGAAAATCATTGGCAGTCAAGTTGGTCAGCCCTGAATTATGAAGGGGGATTACATGAGCAGCATTGGAGCAAAATTCCTGCCTCGCCCTACAAGCCAAATAGGCTGCTTCAGTCATTCTCTAGGTTGAGGGATCTCATTGCATTAAAACTTCAGTGAGGCAAATTGCATTATCTACTTTCCAGAACACACAACTAATGCAGAACAATTTTGAAATTGATAAAATCCACAAGTTAGCGTGAAGCAAGAAGGCTTGGGTTTCAAAATTTATCTAAAGAATTGAGGCTTTAATAGAACAAGAGGGATTGTTTATGATGACTTAAACACATAAAAATAATAATAATAGTAATAATAATAATAATAATAAGACAAAAGAAAAGAAGAAAGAAGAAAAGAAAGGGGGGGGGAACTAGTAATCATGCATAGGTTTAAAGCTGTCGAACATAAGAGAACCACTTCTGCAATCCAATAATTAGAAAGCTTGAAAATTTTATTTACCATGAAACCAAGCAGAATTTCATTGTTTGTACATAAAAAAGCTAGTTATTGTAAAACTCTTATAATTAAAACAAAAATTACCAAAATGTTCCGTCAGATTCTTATTTCTCTTATCAATTAAACTTATCAGATTGTGTGGCCCCCATCCAGAGCAACTCTACAGGTCAATGCCATGGGCAACTCTCAATCACCACTTTTGATGGATCTTCCTAGCTATGCTATTAATTAACAAAAGCTATCAATTAACAAAAAAGATGTAATGGATCACCCTATTGCACTTTAGTACAAAAAGAGCTAAACATGCCTGTGAGAACATGGGTCTAATAAGTAAACCTAAACTAGACGATCAGTAGTCTAAAATGTGAACTTTCGTTGGTCCCTTAAGCAGAGTGAAAAAGGGCATCTAGTCTCATAATTTGTAAAATATGTTAATCAACTGAATTGATAGTGTCAATCACTTCCACAATGTCCAAAATAGTTGCTGATTCAAAAGGAATTTGTTAGCAGATATGCTTAATGTTGGGTGGAAATTTGACCTTACATCAGTGTTAGTGTGGTTCCATCCACCAAAAAACGATAATTCAGAACAAAAGAAGCATTGACATGCACAAGATAGCTGTGATGTCTGATCTCCACTTTAGGTTTTAATAACATCACAGAGCTATGATTGTAAAAGTGCTGTTGACATATATGAGGTCGGCTAATACAACAAGCACCTCTTGGATGAGCAAAAGAGCTTCAATCAGTGGAAATGATGATATGTACAATCTTTAGAGATTAGCACATTCACGAGGTGGCTTGTCTGTTGTTTCAACTGGATGGAGAAACAAATTCTCCATTGAGTTGTCTGGGCCCCCCAGACATTCCAGATGTCACTCCAGAAATCTAGAAGAAAGTTAAAGGTCAAGAGAATCAAAGTTCACTCAAAATGTCTAACCTGAAAAACAAGAATCAGGGGTATCCAGAACTTTCCCCTTTCATTCGGGTTTGGACCTTCAATCAACTTCTTATCAACCACGATAGCTTTGCTGCCATTAGAAATGATATCTGTAATTGTTTTCACAAGGTCTGGAATCCATGCAATGCCATTGGGAAGAATCTGCATTTCAAACAACACTTTAGTCTTAGCATCTTCACGCACACTTGAAGAGGAGGGGGATCAAACATGATTACCACCTTTTCGCCACTTTCATTTGTATTGCATCTTCCACTGTTCTCAACCAAAACAACAGAAATTGTAGAACCCTAAAGCAGACGCATGAAACAACTCAGTATTTTGACAGAAATGAACTTGAATGAAAAGAAAATAATGGGTCAATACGGATGTCATAGACGATTTCAGTTGACATAACCTGAATGCAAAATACACCATCTACATGAAAGGGATGCTTTATAGTTTATACATAATTGCACAACCAAGCAGATATCAGCTCATTATTTTATGTACAAAAATGTAGGAATCCCCAATGTTGCACTGTGTGGCAACATAATCAGCAGATTGAACATTTAATCATGCACTAGAAGTTTTCTACTGAAATTTAGAGGAATTTCTTGTTTCCTTCATAGTGAATGGTATGCCAGTGTGACATCAAGAATTCATTAGAACACAATGGGGGATTGATGTGGAAAACAAGGACAGATCTAGACCAAACTTGACTTGCAGGTTTTGAGCCTTTTGGTAACAAAATGTATGCAAGGAGATTACTTTTCAGTTGATCTGAGAGATGAAAACCTGCTTGCCTTGCTACAAGGAGTTCATAAATGTTTTCATTAAAAGCTTTTTCAAGAAATGCTTCCAAAGAATTGTTTACTTTGAAAAAATTTATATTTAGTAAGCTTGGCTATGAAAAACAATTTCTTAGGAAAAGATTTTCATGCTCTACATTTCATCTTAGAATTTTCTTATATTATGCCATGATGATCTATCGTTGACCGAATTTATTTGATTGATGCATCAACACATCTGTCTAAAGCATTATGATAAGTTCATTTTTAGCATGGCTTTGTTAACTTTCATATGAAAGATCTGAAATCATTCTGAAATTTACTATAAGTTCAGATAAATTCTTGCAGACCATGATATCATTTTGAACATTTCTTATAAATTCAGATAAATCCTTGTATCTTAAATATGTGCACAAGCCTACATATGCATGAAAATAACCATATTCTTGCAAGTAACCTTTTGAAGTTATTGAGCAATTTAGTGGTTGGTAGTTATTATGGCACATTGACATAGAAGAAAATGCTCTTGAAAAGGGTAGACCTCAACCCAACTGATGCAGAAAACCATAAGATATTTATTTTAAATATGAGCACAGAATCTACAAATTATTTATTTGATTTCGAAAAGTTGATTTGGGGCTTGATTTAGGCATCAAGGAAAACAAAGACCAACTTGATGGATGATTTAGATCATTGTTTTTTTTATTTTATTTAAAATTTATATTTGTACATAAAATTACAGCTTTATTGTTATGTATTTGTCTCAATAAATATAGTAGCTTATATTAGGTTGAGGCAATATAGTTCAGTTGATTGATTATTGAAGTTCAAGTTCCACTTTTCTCTTTAAGCCTTCTCTCCTTCTCAAATTCTTCCTCTCGCATTCCCTAATTTCTTTTCTTTTCCTTTCCCTTGAGATGGTCTATCACTTTCTTACAAAGTTTTTCCCATCCTTTTCTACATCAGAACATGCTTGCTCTACATCACCAACCCTGTTTCTTAACAGGTCTGATGTGATGGATAAATGTTTAAGGTTCATCTGTCACTATTTGGATTTGGGAACCCACGGACACCTGGTAGGATGCTTAGACGGTCAACCATCATCTAGAGTTCCCCCTCCCGCCCCCCCCCCACCCCCCGTTTAATAAACTTTCAGTTATCTATCAAATGCAACAAGACAATAGGTTGATGTATATAAGCCTTGAGTCAACAACAAGAAACATATAAATAAATAAAGCCCAAAATATGCTTGAGTTGAGAAGAGAGATTTGTGCTGTTTAGAGTGAAAAAACGAACCTGGATTTCTCGTTTTTTTAGCCCAGATCCTAAACGAACAATTTTCAGAAGTGCCTCTGACCTTTTGCTAAAGAATTCATCATAACTTAAACCATCTGGTGGTGAGAGTTGGGCATGCGTAAGGACAACTGCAGTTCTCTGCCATATTCCTTTACCAAAACTGTCAGTGATAGCTTTAGTGACCTGTCTATCCAAATTATCTACCCTATATGCATCTAGCCGATCCACATACAGGAGAACATCAATTGTTTTGTTCAAAAGGAACCTGTTGGACCAGCATAGTTGAAATTATCAGGATATCAATCAAATAAATGCAGAAACCAGATAAATGAAAAAACAACCATGAATTGAAATCAGAGAAGTGAATAAATTGAGTTTGAAAATTGACATATGATAGAAATGTCAATTAGTGTTGGAAGTATTAAAGATGGATATGATCATTTTCTCCTTTCAAATCATTCAAGTAGCATAGATTAAAATCAGTGCTCAATTAGCTCATCCTTCCTTTTATTTGACATCTCAAAATGTCTCTGTGTCCATGTATCCAACTTTCACAGGAAAGCTCATTTTTGAAGATAGGTCTTTTATATCTTAGTGTCACAATTTACTTTTTAACTTTCTTGGAGTCCCTTTCAACTACAGACAAGTTCAAATACTAAATTATTTGTTTGATATTGAAAAGTTGCTTGAAGGTGTAAGCAAATCTGACAATTAAAAGCCACATATTTTAACTCCTTCCACCTGTGTACTAAACCAGACCACGTCTGCTACCAAGTTACATAAAAAATAAACAAATTAGAAGATAAAGAAGATACTTCAATTATAAACTAATGCAAAGTAACCATACTAACCTCTTAATAACATCAATGGCATGATCATTGACATAACCACCTTCAACAAGCCCTGGTGTATCAATGATGTTCAATGTAAACCCAGCACGAGATCGGGAGAACATTAAGGCTCTCAAGGCTTCTGACTGCAAAGTTCAACAAGCAAATACCATAACTCTTTAGTGAAAATGGAATTTCATCATAGCAGCTGTTAAAACATGCTTCAGAATGCCAGTTCTTGATAAGCATTCAAGTAACCACAACAAACCTGAAATGCACTAACAGTAGCAACCCGTTCTCCCAATAGGGAATTAACAGTTGAAGATTTTCCCACTCCACCTTTTCCCATTACCAAGATCGTTAAAGTGCTGACATTCTGCCGAACAGATTGTAAAATTTAAATTCTAAGAAAACATGTACTTAAATATGTTAGAATCAAGCAAAAATTATAAATTAAAAAAACTCAAATTAGTAAATAAACAGAACATTATAATTTAACAATGAATGCACAATTTCCTTGGAATTCACTGTAATTCAATAAAATTTCAAGGATTGAAACAAAATTCAACAAGAAGCACACACCAAAATCCAATAATCTTGAAACATCAAAAACAAAATTAAGGAATGGGTAATACATTAACTTAAAAAAAAAAATTAAAAAGAAAGAGAAAGAAAGAATTAAAGATAAAATCAAATAAAAATGAGGAATGGGAAATGTGCTACCTACAAAAGAAAAATTCAGAAATTAAGACAAAATCCAATACTAAACACTTGACAACAATCTAGTAGATTCAAAGAAAATATTAAGAACTAAATTTCACACATTTGGAAAATCATGTAATAGTTATGCATTGTGCTTACATGCGTGTGTGCATCGTGGGTGTGTAAGAGGGAGGGAGCCAGGGAGCAAAGTTTGTGTGTTAAAGTATTATATATATATATATATTGGGAAATGTTTCTATGCAATCTAGGTACAAAGTGCAACCCCTTGATTTTTGCATTTAATGATGTTTTAACAAAAGCCAAATCACACATCACACTTCTTTTCATATGTATTTTTATAATACCAAAAATTATTTTAATGGGATATTTAGGTAATTCACCACAAATGCAAACTCATAAGATTATTTAAAATTACTTTTTTGAATGTTGTGGCCACGGAAGTGTTTGATCAAGATGATTTTTGATATTTAGACTAAATAAATAGTATTACTTGGATCTTTATTAAAATATCATTAAATGCAAAAACCAAGGGAATAATAATGAAACCTTTTTTTTGGGCTTGCACCTTTCTTATATATCTATATATATATATATATATATATATATATATATCTATTTTGAATCTTTTACGTGTCACAAAAATTAAAAAAATACAAAATTGTGTATGAAATATAAAATTAACT
>JAYJMB010003473.1:0-14031 GCA_036873735.1 Pouteria campechiana
GTATATCAAAAATTTCAACTTGAATATCATCTTATCTGTCATTGATTCTTGTTGCATGTGCAAAGAGTTAAAACCATTCCAATTTAAATCACTTCATGCTTAGATTAATTCTTGCAATGAAGTAAAACATATTCAATGCAAACTCTTTTTTTATAGTTTATGAAGATGTTATCCCCCCAACTAAATGATGAGTCCTTGTTCAATTGTTTCTTTTATCTAATGTTTGTCTCAAACAAAAATTATGATGAATTCTAGAGGTCAAACTGAGCTATGCATACTTGGTCACCAAAATTGTTTCTAAGCAAATGGCTATGTGATCAAATATATATACCGAATCTAAAGTAGATTAGACATATATTCAAGTCAAAAACATAGATAACATTAGCATCCATCATTCTCATCCTATCCATTATTATAACATGTTTTTCCTATTACTGGTATCATGTACTGATCAATGCACAAACATTTTTGTTATTATTTTTTATTTTTTTAAACAACACATAACCATAAACAAACAAAGCACTAAATAGAGATACTAAAATAGAACACACCTAACTTGATAAACCAAACACACAAATAAAACTAACAATCAAAACAAACCAACAAAACAAAGCTAAACCTAACACCCCCAAACTTAAAACAACACATTGTCCTAATGTAATAAAGAATTGGATTGTAAGGAATTCCTTGAAAGAGTTTAGCATCATCATCTTTGGTTTCTTCTTTGACTTCAGTGTCATCTTCATCTTCATCTTCAACTAGTGAGTAGGAGGGAAAGACTAGAGGTGGAGGAAGCCGAATCGGATTTCCTAATCAGGTGGGAAGCTTTAAGGTGAGAGCAATGTGGCATTACATCAAGTGCCTATACTGCTTCTCATATCTTGTGACAAATCGATTGAGGGAGTCGATTATCTATTGAACTTCTTGGCGCAAGTCAGAAATTGTTGGTGTAATCCATAAATTATGGTTTTCCTATTGGCCTTGACGTACATGGTTGTGAAGTGCTAGGGTGTGCTATATTAGGGCCTAGGGTATCCTTATTATTGGTTTGGCCAATCTCCTGATCATGTCTAGAGTAATAGGAGGTTTGGGATGTTGAATTTCTTTAGATGGACTAGTTAGCACTCCCGCTTGTAAACGAAGATCATATATCAAGGAATGGTGACCAAAGCCTCCTGTAGGTGTCAATCCTTTTACTATACTTAGGATGGAAGCCTCGATGACTTTCTTGACATCAATAGATAGCCTAGTCTAAATGGCATAGTTCAGTAATGCTCGATCTTTGGAAACTCCAAAAACATGGTATGACGGCATTAGTTTTGCAGAGATGAAGAGTGCCATACTTTTCCTTGATTGTGTAGCCTCGAATTAGGAAAACTAATCACCACATTTCTAGATGTTTTCCATTGTGTGCCTCCCTATGCAAGGGCACTGATTACCTCCTCATAATTAGGTCCTTGATCATTCAATTTGGAGAAGTCATCTGTGGGCAAATTTGGCAGTTGATATCTTGTATTGATGGTGGTTCTATCAAATGGAACCCATCTACCTTGTACCAATGACTTCATATTCTGATATTCAATAGAAATGGTGTGCAAACCTGATTTGAAGAAACCCTCATGTGTCACAACCTCTCCATGGAACAAAGATGGCCAATGGATTTGCACCTGGGTGATGGAGGATGGTCTTTTTGAAGTGAAGATAGAAGAATCTTTACAATGAGGTGGCCATTGCGATCCAATGAATAGAGATTGGGAAGATTTTTGATAGGTTGTTGAAGATTTTGCAGTAGTCTTGGTTGCACTGTGATGACTGACACAAGGAGATGAATGACATTATCGCAGAATATCATGAATTTCTTCCTCTATAATGCACCTCCTAATGATTTGGTCTAAACATCTTTTGAACAACAATGGATCATTCCACAAGTAGGCTTTCACATCATGAAGAAATTCCTTCTTTTGTTACTATGACAGATTGGGGTAGAGTTCCACACACTATATAGTTTATAAAATCTACAAACCATGGGCATTTTCCACTCAGAACGAATAGCTGTTAATCTAGAAATTTCTCTTAAATTGCTCTCTCTTCTCTTGGATGCTCCAACCTAGACAAGTAGTTAGCCATCGCATTCTCACTTCCTTTCTTGTATTGAATTTCTACATCAAAATATTGCAATAATAAGATCCAATGAATCAACCACAGTTTAGCATCTCTCTTTGCAAATAGGTATCGAAAGGCTGCATGATAAGTGTGCACGATGACTTTAGATCCATTGATATATGACCAAAAATTTTCCAATGCAAATACCATAGCCAACAATTCCTTCTTGGTTGTGGTGTAGTTCTTCTGTGCATCATCCAATGTGCAACTTGCATAGTAAATTGCTTTAAAGATCCTGTCATGTTTCTGTCCAAGAACTACTCCTAATGCCACATCACTTGCATCGCACATGACTTCAAATGGCAAGTTCCAATTAGGCATTATCAAGATTGGTGCAGAGATCAACCTTTCCTTCAATGTATTTAATGCTTGCAAGCACAATTCAACAAAATTAAAAAGAGTTTCATTTTCAAGGAGATTACACAAAGGTTTGGAGATCTTTAAGGAATCTTTAATGAATCTCTTGTAGAATCCTACATGGCCTAGGAAACTATGAACTCCCTTTATATTCATTGGAGGTGGGAGTTGTTCAATTGTTATAATCTTAGCTCTATCCACTTCTAATCCAAATGATGACACTCTATGTACCAGCACAATTCCTTCCCTAACCATGAATTGACACTTCTCCCAATTGAGAACAAGGTTAGTTTCTTCACATCTCTATAGGACAAGAGACAAGTTACGCAAGCATTGATCAAAGGTAGAACCAAAAACTGAAAAATCATCCATGAATACATCCATAATGTTCCCCACCATATCATGAAAAACTACCATCATGCACCATTGAAACATGGCGAGACTATTACATAACTAAAAAGACATTCTCCTATATGCAAAGGTACCATATGGGCAAGGGAACGTTGTTTTCTCTTAGTCCTCTAGTGCAATCAGAAACTGATTATCGCCCAAGTATCCATAAAAAAAAATTGAATAATCATAGCCTGCTAAACAGTCCAACATTTGATCAATAAAAGGCAATGGGAAATCATCCTTTCGAGTGACTTTATTCAATTTTTTATAATCAATACACACTTACCATCCTATCATTGCTCTGGTGGCAATTAATTCATTATTTTCATTCTCAATGATAGTCATCCCATTTTCTTTGGCACACATTGAACTGGACTCACCCATTTAGTGTTAGAGATAGCATAGATAATACCTATTTTGAGTAATTTTAAAACCTCAGCATGTACTACCTCCATTTTAGGGTTGAGTCATCTTTGATGCTCTATGGAAGGTTTCAAAAGAATCTTCCATCAGAATTTTGTGCATGCGGATAGCTAGGCTTATTCCCTTGATGTTTTCAATTGACCATGCAATAGCTGATTTGTATTTTCTCAGCACCTAAAGTAGTTTCTCTTCTTCCAAACCTATCAAAGAAGAAGAAATAATAACTGGAATGATGAATCACTACCTAGAAATGCATACCTGAGATGGTCTAGCAATTGCTTCAGTTCCAGTGTAGCTTTTACTTCTTCCATAATTGGGTCTTCTTCCAAAGCTTCTACTTCATTGCTGATTTTATCTTTTGAGACTATATCCAAAGGTAAGACATGTTCTTAGATCTCTCCAGAACCTATAAAATCTGGCTAATAGAATTTGCAATATAGTTTTGTAATGGATCTTGAATACTTTCATCATTAAAAACAATAGTTATACAATCATTCACAACTTCAATTTTGTTACATGTACTATTTTCAAGTGGATAGTTCATGGCACGGTAAATATTAAACTTTACCTCCTCATCATTAATTCTTGAGGTTAGTTCACCTTATTGACCATTAATTAATGCTCTTTCTATTATAAGAAATGGCCTTCCAAGAATTAGAGGCACTTCATGATCTTCCTCCATGTCTAGCACCTCAAAGTCAACTGGAAAGATGAATTTATCTACCTTCACTAATACATCTTCTATGATTCCCTGTGGATAGTCAAAGACCTATCTGCTAATTGTAATCTGATGGTGGTTGGTTTCACCTCTCCACATCTAAGCTTTTGAAGACTGGACAAAAGGCATTAGATTAATGGATGCACCTAAATCATGTATTGCCTTATGAAATGAAGAATTGCCTATAGTACATGGGATAGTAAAACTCCCTGTATCTTTTATTTTTTGTTGAAGCTTTCTCTACAATATGGCATTGCATTCCTCGGTTAGATTCACTATCTAAAACTATTCAAGCTTTCTCTTCTTGGACATGATTTCCTTCATGAACTTGGCATAATTCGACATTTGCTCTAAGGCCTCTGCAAAAGGAATATTAATGTGAATTTTCTTAAAGATTTCAAGAAATTTGTTAAACTATTCATCAGTTTTCCTTTTTTTTTGAAATCTTTGAGGAAAAGGAAGTTGGATTTTCAAAATTGGAGGGTTATCACAAAATGTATGATTCTCCCTGGTTTGTAATCTTCCCTTTTCTTGCTTCATCTCATCCTCTTTCTCTCTTTGTGTGGCATCATCTGGTCTCTCTACCAATGAGGAAGGTCATGGCTCTTCTTGCATTTGTGGGGATTTCAATTCTCTGCCACTCCTCAATGTTACACCATTGCATTGATCCCTTGGGTTCTTCTCCATGTTTCTAGGAAAATTATGCCTGTTTAAACTATTCAAAGTGCTTGCAAGCTGCCCAATCTTTGTTTCCAAAGACTTGATTGATGCATTTATATTCCCCATGTGTGTTTCAATGTTGTCAAGTCTTACTTCATTTCTTGAAAATCTTGTTTAGCTCTCATTTACAAAAGTGATCATAACGTCTTCAAGTGATGGTTTCTTCATTGCCAATTGAGATTGTTGAGAAGGTTGAAAACTAGGAGGAGGATTTGTGGCATTTCTCGGATTCCCATAATAAGAAATATTCTCATAGTTTCTCCATCCTAGATAGTACTTATTCTACATGTCGTCTCCACGATAATTGTTGTATCCCTTATTGTTTATAAATTACAGCTCTTCTTTGACTTGATCTGTGGCCATGTATGAACCCACTGCAAAAGAAGATTCTCCTATAGTTGAATCACCCTTTGATAATGAATTGTCTATGGCTAGCTGGTGAGTAAGAGATGACATTTGTGTAGCAATGTTGTGATTGGATCCTCCTCGAAATAATCTACGACTTTCCTCACCATATTATGTTCATTCAGCCATTGGAAAGTGTTGAATGTCATATCTTCAAGCAATGAATAGGCATCTTCTGCATTCTTTCCCATCAGTGAACCTCCAGATGTAGCATCCACAATGGTCCTTTTTTGACCATTCAACCCATAGTAACAATTGGATTTGAAGCTAATCAGGAACACCATGCTAAGGACTCCTTCTGTTCAACTCCTTGAAACTCTCCTAGCATTCATAAAATGGTTCAAAATCCATCTGTTTGAACTGCCCTAGCTCACTTCTGAGTTGAGTAGTCTTTGTAGGTGGGAAAAATTTCGCTAGCAAGTTTTCCACCATCTCATCCCATGTCGTGATGCTTCCTAGTTGAACACTCTACAACCAACCTCTTGCCTTATCCCTCAAAGAGAAAGTGAACAATCTTAGTCTAATGGCGTCATCTGGATTGCCATGCATCTTCACAGTATCACTTATCTCCCTAAACATCGCCAAGTGAATATTTGAATCTTCATTTGATGTACCCACAAATTGATTTTGTTGGACCATGTTTATTATTGCGGGCTTGAGCTCAAAGTTATTGGTATTGATCGCTGGACAAGCGAAGCTAGAGTAATTTTCATTGACCATCGATTTGAAGTACTCGTTAATTGCTCTTGGCTAATTTTGGTCTGCCATTATGCTAGATTTGGCTCGCTTTGCTCTTCTGATTTCTCAAAGTGTTCTTTCAATCTCTGGATCAAAATGAGTCAAATCAAGCTCTCTAGGATCTTGCATGCACTATCAAGGAAGCAACAAAAATTGAATCAAATAAATATAAGAGAATAGAAAATTTAGAATAGAATAAAATAATACAATCTTGAATTATCATATACCAATATTATTGACAAATTAAAATAACACGAATCCCCAACAATGGCACTAAAAACTTGTTTACTACAAACTAATTGCAAGTGAACAGTGTCAGGTTTTGTAATATAATGATGAGAAAGTACCATCTACATAGGGATTGTATATTTTAATTAACTACTAGAAGGAGGTTACTGTGGCAAATTGCTATAGTAAAATCATTAATTACTTCATCTACTAATTCAAGCTTTGTCTTCCACTTTATCTATTACTTCATCTGCTAATTCATCTGAAGCTTTACTTCGTCTTCCACTTTAGAAAATCCACTTCGTGTTTTACTATAGCAATTCCACTTCATCTATCACTATAGCAATTTCAGTTCGTTTGTCATTGTAGACAAATCCACTTTGTCTACCACTGTAGCAATTCTAGTTCGTCTGCCACTGTAGCAAAATTACTATAGTAGTGCACTTGCACTTGGAAATTTTTGCACTTTTGCCACATTGTTAGCTTGATATTTTTCATCATATTTTCCATTGTAAATCATAATATAATGATCCATATGAAATTTACATTAAGTTGTAAAGCATGGATATGTACTTTAAATCATGATTTTATATCTATAAGCTCATTTAAGCACTCATGTTTTTTCATTTAAGAAGATTTCTCTTTAAAGAACTTTTAACATATGATTCAAGGCATTATAAACAAGGTTGAGAACAATATGGATCAATATGATTTCCCTTCTAGGCTTATATCTATTAGTCCCTTATACAATGGTAGCCCAAGAGGGGGGTGAATTGAGCTTTTAAAACTTTTGGCCAAATCAAATGATTATGGTGCTGAATCAATGATTATACAATACACTGCACAAGATTTTTATAGTGGTTCAACCCTTCCTGGGTTCCTACTCCACTTCTTTGAGTCAGTCTTCTCTACTAAACTTTGGTTCCACAAATACCTTGATCAACCTGATCAAATACACGTTGGTTTTACAACAAGCTCACCAACCAATTTACTGGTTTCCAAGTTAACCAGAAACTTTCACAACTTGTTGGTTTTCAAAACTCACCAACAAACTTACACCCTTTCAGCAAGTTCCCTACTTGCTTATCTCAATACATAAACACCAAGCACTCTACTTATGTTGCCAAACACTAAAGTAAAATGTACAGATTAATGCCTCTTACTTAGCCAGACTTGTACATAAATTCAAAATTCTAAGTAAATGAATAAGCAGTAAGAGTGAAAGATTTGAACTCCTTGATTGAGAAGAGATTTGAACTTTGAGAGCTCTAACTGAGTTGTATCCATTGGAGTTGAACTTTTGAAGGAAGATTTTGAATGTTCTTCATGTAATCAATAATGTTTGAATGATATTCAATGAGTTATTTTCTTTTGCTTCTTAATCTCTCTTTTATAGATTGAGAGAGATTTTTCCATTGATGACTTTGGCAGACATTCAAAAATTCAAAAACAAATTTCTTTACCATATCTTTTATCTGACATCTGACTTTGCTACAATCTGGTATCTATCTGCTATTTTTGTCGCTGACTTTTTTAAACATTCACTATCGTATCAAGTGTTCCGAAGAGATGAGTGAACAGATAGTGTTTAGACTGATTTTGTATAATCTTAATTATTTTCTTCAGATTCTCTAAAGTGATAGTAATCCTTCTTAGCTGCAACAATCATTCATGGAGAGAAATTCAAATTTTTTGAACTTATATCACTTTCATAAAAGTGATCCAAAGTTTTGAAAAAAATCTCCGAAGAGTGACTCAAAGTTTTGAAAAACATATCCGAAGTGTGTCTTGAAGTTTTCTAAAGCTACTCAAAGTTCTGTTAAGCATACTATGACATCTCCGAAGCATAATTGACACTTTCAAAGCTTTTCTTGATTGTCTCTGAAGCACACTGAAACATTTTTGAAGTTTTGAAAAAGAACTCCAAAGGGCGCTATGACTGCTCCGAAGCTTTATCAATCTTGTTCGAAGCTTTTTTAGTCTGTTCCAAAGCTTCAATCATTTTCTCTGAAGTTCATTGAGATGTTTTCGAAGTAATGCAATCTGCTCCAAAGTACATTATAACTACTCTGAAGTGTTCCAATCTTCTTTAAAGCTATTGCTATTTTGCTCCAAAGCTTGTCTTCAAGACTTCAAAGATTCTATTTTCTTTAATTAAGTATATACAAAATTTTTATACTTAATCTTGAAAGAGCATTTACTTTATATCTTTCTTTTTTCATCATATGGGTTATTCTTAAGTAGAGTATGAGTTGTTCTTTCTGCAATATTCTTAAGAACAGATTGTTAGTACCTTAATGTTTCACTCATGCTTTTGCTCATCATCAAAACATACTTGGTTAAGAATGTTCATCATTAAGATCAAGCTAGATAACATGGTTCAATAATATCAAGATATATATTCTTTCATAAATGATATTCCAATAGTGCACGCATATTTCAAGCATAACTTTCTACATTTCAAGCTTTCTATACTAGAAGCATCTTTACCATAAATCAAGTCTTAAGATATGTTTTGTTATCATAAAAATCATACAATAATCCCAAAAAAAAACTTCATGTAATTGCATTGGCAAGTCATCTCTCACATATCTCTTTACTCTATGACCATGGACCTTGAAATTGCTTCCATCCTTCAAGTTCTTCAACTTAACAATGCCATGCGAAAATACTTGCATGACTAGGAATGGGCTAACCCACTGAGACTGTAACTTTTCCTAGAAGCAAACCTAAGAGTCATACAATAATACTTCCATTCTAGGTTCGATGCATCTTTTATGAATGATTTCATCAAGATATCTCTTTGTTTAGTCCTTGTAAATCTTCTCATTTTCATAAGCTTCATCTCTTATTTCCTCTAATTCATTCAATTGAAGCTTTCTCTCTTCACCTGCCTTTTATAAATCAAAGTTCAACTTGTTGATTACCCAATATGCTTTGTACTCTAACTCTATAGGTAAATGGCATACTTTTCCAAAGATAAGTCTATAAGGACTCATTTCAATTGGGGTTTGGAACGTAATTCTGTGTGCCCATAGTGCATTGTTCGGCTTCATTACTAATGTTTCCTTGAAGTGTTCATTCTTCTCTACAAAATTTCTTTGATTTGTTAGTTGCTGACTTCAACTTGTACCAAAGTTTATGAATGATGATGTGTTGCCACTTGATGAGTGTTGTTTTACTTTTTTAATAGAGCTGCAAGAACCTTATTAAAAATTGAGTACCCCTATCACTAATGATTTCTCTTAAAGTGTCAAACTTGAAAAAAATCCTATCTTTCAAAACTCTAAGCACAATATTAGCATCATTAGTTTTAGTGGTCATTGCCTCAATCCACTTAAATACATAATCAATAGCAAGCATAATGTACATGTTCCCATTAGATGGTGGGAATGGGCACAAATAATCAATACCCACTACATCAAATAGTTCAACAACAAGATTACCGTAAGTGGCATCTCATCTCTCCTCCCAATGTTACATATTCATTTGCACCTATCACACTTTGCATAAAATGCATGAGCATCTTTGAAAATATTTGGTTAGTAGAAACCAGAGAAAACTTAGAGAGAAAACTTCTTTTCTCCAAAATGCCTCCACAGCTGAATGTGTGATAATTACTCAAAATGCTTTGCTATTCATCCTCAGGTACACAACATCTAATGATTTGATCGGACAAAGTTTGAACAAAATTGGGTTATACCAAAAGTAATGTCTTGCAATAGACAAAAACTGCTTTCTTCCCTATGAATTCAGATTTGGATGAAAAACCCCTTTAGCCAAATAGATAACAATGTCAGCATACCAAGGTTCACATCCCTATATAGTAAAAAATTGTTCATCAAGGAAAATTTCATTGATGGGAATGCTTTCCCCATCCTTTCCCTGCTCAAAATCAGTTCCTTCCCTTAATCTGGATAAATAATCGGCTATAACATTTTTGCTTCCTTTCTTATCCTTGATTTTCAAGTTAAATTCTTATAGTAGTAAGACTCACTTGGTCAACCTGGGCTTGGCGTCTTTCTTAGTAAGCAAATATTTCGATGTAGCATGATCAGAATAGACAATTACCTTAGAACCAATCAATTATGAACGAAACTTTTCTAAAGCAAACTTTATTACCAATAATTCTTTTTTAGTAGTAGAGTAATTCAATTATGCTTTATTCAAAGTCCTACTTGCATAATGAATCACATGAGGTAATTTTTCTATTCTCTATTCTAACGCAGCACCAATAGCAAAGTTAGATGCATCAAGCATAAGCTCAAACAGATGGGACCAATTAGGAACTGATGGAATCAGAGCAGAAGTCAGTCTTTCTTTCAAGGTATTAAAAGCAACAAGTCACTCATCATCAAAATGGAAAGTCACATCTTTAGCCAACAAGTTACATAGTGATCTATAAAATTTTGAAAAGTCCTTTATGCACTATCAATAGAAACTTGCATGATCAAGAAAACTCCTCACTCCCTTGACTAAAGTTGGGGGAGGCAACTTGGTAATCACCTCAAATTTTACCTTGTTTACTTCAATGCCTCTACTAGAAATAATGTATCCTAACACAACTCCCTACTTAAATAAGAAATGCCATTTCTCCTAGCTTAATGTCAAGTTCTTCTCAGTGCACCTCTTAAGCTCCAATATCAAATTATCAAGGCAATCATCAAATGAGTCACCAAAAATAGAAAAATCATCCATAAATACCATAATAAACCTTTCAATCATATCAAAAAAATAAACATCATACACCTTTGAAAGATTGTAGGGGCATTGCATAGCCTAAAAGGTATTCTTTAATAAGAAAGAGTTCCAAATGGGCATGTGAATGTTATCTTTTCCTAATCTTTTGGAGTAATAGGAACATGATTTTAACTTAAAAAGCCATCTAGGAAATAGTAATAAGCATGACCTGCCAATCATTCAAGCATTTGATCAATTATGAGGAGAGGAAAATGATCCTTTCTTGTGGTTGCATTGAGTTTTCTATAGCCTATGCACATCCTCCATCCTGTAGTCATTCTCATCGGTACCAACTCATTGTTATCATATTTAACAATAGAAATATTAGAATTCTTTGGTACCAGATGAACTGGACTTACCCATTTGCTGTCAGAGATTGGGTAGATAATACTTTCATCTAGCAACTTGATCACTGCTGCTTTAATAGCTACCTGCATGTATGGGTTAAGTTGTATCTGAGCCTCCAAAGAGGGTTTTGCGTCATCCTCTAACAAAATCTTATGCATGTTCATAGTGGGGTTAATTCCCTTGATGTCAGCTAACGTCCAACCTATAGCCTCCTTGTGCTCTTTCAAGATATTTAACAACTTGTTCTATTCATCAATAGATAAGTCAGTAGTAATTATAACTGGAAGAGTATTATTTTTACTAAAAAATATATTAAGTTCTGTAGTAGTTACTTCAATTCTAATTTTGGTGGCATGATAATTGATGGTGCCAGCTTATGGCTAAAATGCATCAACCCTTCCTTGGTTGCTTAATCTTCTCTTACTTCCTTTACACTATCCAACTTTTCTTGCATCTCCTTGATCTCATTAGCTTTGTCCAATTCATCAGTGGTAAGTACCAACTCTAGTTTGTCATTTGTTTCTTGTTGTATAAATGTAGATAATACAAGTGATTCCAGATCATCAATCTTAAAACAACCATTAATATTTGAAGGTAAGGTTAGAAAATTATAAACAGAAAATTCCATAGTCTCATCTAGAACAATCATTTTCAATTTTTCATTTTGCACATCTATGATTGTCTTTGCTATAGCTATGATAGGTGCACTAGAAGAATTGACACCTCTCTCTCAAAAATCACCTACCTCTCCATATCAAGAATGATAAACTTTGCAGTAATAATCAATTTATTAGTGTGCACTAGAATATCTTCCACAACACCTCGCAGATATTTCACTGATCTATTTCCAAGCTGTAGAGACATTATAGTGGGTTTCAAATCTCTCAACCCTAGTTGCACGTAAACAAAATAAGGCATCAGATTGATACTAGCACCCAAATCTAACATTGCCTTTACCTTGTTTGCACCACCAACTATAATTATGATATTGAAATTACTTGGATCCTTTAGTTTTGGAGGAAAATTTGTTTACACAATTGCACTGGCTACTTCAGACACCATTACCTTCTCATGTGGCTCATAGTTACGCTTCCTTGAACTTAATTCCTTTAGAAACTTGGTGTAAGCTGGCATGTTCTTAATCATATTGAGCAAGGGTAAGTTAACACTGACTGTGGAAAGAATATCATAGATATCAGAAAATGACTTATTTATCTTGCCTTGCTTTAATCATCTTAGAAAAGGTACTAGGGGATCATTTGGTGGTGGTGGTTTGTAGTTGACTAGAGGGTCAACAATTGGAAATGTCAGGATTATTATGTATGATTTTAATGACAACAAAACTTGCGTTAAGATAAAATAATCTGTGTGCTTAAATCTTTAACAATTATATGCATAATTATGATTTGATAAATGTTAATTGATATACATAATCATGATTGTTTAAGCAAGCATACATCTTTTACTTAATGGTGCACTTAATCTTAGTTATCATTCTTTAATGTGTTAATTTGTTAAATCATATTTAGCACCATACTCTATTAAGCTTTCACATTATATACTTAAATATAGATATATATTATCCTTACTCTACAACATGTTAAAATCACATGAGAATAAAATATGTTCTAATCAAATAATGTATCTGAAAGCTAACAATGTAGCAAGTGCCAAAATATAACGCCCCGCACTCCCACCTTAGGCATTTTAACCCTGCCATCCCGGGGCCAATGTGAGATGCTATCATCTTATATTCTAGATAAGAATCTTATCAAATATTTGACAGAGTCTCCCCCAAAATATAAGGCATTTGCACCTGACATACATACGTAACCTCACATACCATTAATAATCATGCAATATAAAACATCAATTACATTTAAATACTAAACAGTGAACCCATACTCATAGCTCTGCCTAAAATCGGAACCGGGGCATGATGGCAAGCACAACTATAATTACAAATATATCACTAGGACATGCCTATGCTATACAATATACATCATTTTAATCTTATTACAAAAATTTAATTATGATTTTAATTTACAATAATGTAATATGAAGGGAATCCAATCCCAATTTACCATTTTATAATTAAAATGTCTTCAAATCTGGATTAACAACCCCAATCTGCAGTTGGAATTCTTTTCCTGTCCTGTAAGCTAAAAAAATATTAAGAAGGGGTGAGTCCGGACAAGCTCAGTAAGTAGGTGTAAAACAAAGCATAAACAATAAGAGGGATCCATCAAGGTTCCCAAAAGTATATTCATCACGAATATGATCTCAATATTTTTGTTTTTATCCCATCTAGGCATAAATACATCAAGTGCAACTTATAGTTGAACATATCAAGTCATGATCTTGATATTATAAGAATACTACATAATCCAAGAAATACTGCATTACATAGCAATTTAATACATAATTACATCACATCATAACATATCCAATTCATACATCTTGGGATCTTCGCTACTCCCAATTCACATATGCATTCACAATACCATATAACAATTCCTGGGATATTCACCATCCCAAACATTCTACACTTATATCCATACTTTACAAACACAAGGATCATGGGATAGCCATTATCTCCATTCACTCATACATGTTTATATGCATAAACATGGAATCCATCTTAGTCCATACAGAAGAATCATGAGAATACATCTTAATGTTTAACACATATACATAAATACATAATAAATAACAATTCACGGGATATCCACTATCCCTAACAATCATTTCATCCATGCCCGTTTGCAAACATATGGGATAGACACTATCCCCATCCA
>JAYJMB010003474.1:0-14030 GCA_036873735.1 Pouteria campechiana
ATATTTAGGAATCAAATAGGTGCAAAAGATGAAGTATTAGGAGAATAAAATATGACATTTTGCATTCTCATCAAGAAACTTAGAAAAAGTGGGACTAGATTGACTGGGTTTTGGTTCGCTTTCGCACATTGCTCATGAGAAGCTTAGGAAGAGTGGGCTAGATTAACTGGGTTTGGCTAATTTGAAGTGGTTTTGCTCAGGTTTGACTCGGTAAGTCATAACTCAGTGAGCCAGTCCTAGACTTAGGCTTTGTTGAATGAATGGTGTTTGCTAAGGTTTGACTTAGTGAGTCATGACTTAGTGACCCAGTCCTAAACTCAGGCTTTTTTTTGAGTGATTGAATAAATGGTGTTTGCTAAGGTTTAACTCAATGAGTCATAACTTAGTCATCCTATCTTAGACTTAGGGTATTGAGTAATTGGATAGGTGATATTTTCCAATATCCTATGGAAAATCAAAACTAGGTAATCCTTGTCATTAACCTGTGAGAGATCATAGAGTCAGATTGCATGAATTAAGCCTAATTACACTTTAAGTTAATTAAGCCTAATTATAATTAGTACTAATGACAAGAATTAATGCTAGTGATAGTCCCTAATTAATTTAAGATGATGAATAAGGAACATGTCATCATTTTCCTAATTTATGGAGCATTTCCAGGGCAGCTCTACCATTTATAGGGTTTGATAAGGGTTTAAACAGCTTAAGTCAGTTTTAATTGTTCAAATCGATAGCATCTTGTTATTCATTAATCATGTGGGACCAACATTATCACAGTGTGGGTAGGGGATCCACATGTGTACCATGGTAGGCCCATGGCAAATTGCCCTTAGGCACTAAGAGAAAATATTCAGTAGGTTAGAATCCCCTGGCATTAGTCAGGCACCTGCCTCGTGAGGAGGTCTCAAAGCCTTCAGTCTAGGAAGTTTTCTATAATTTTTTAATGAGAGGAGAAGGGGGTATTTATAGGCACTCTGGGCCTAACTGCACTACTTGGGAGTGGTTTGTAAAATTCTTAACTTTGTTAGTTAGGTGGATTTTGTAATTTTCTCAGAGCTTAGTTGCACTCTACCTACACTCCTTGGAGCTTAGTTGCACTCTGACTGCACTACTTGGAGCTCATTTGCACTCTAACTATACTACCTGAAGCTCAGTTATACTCTGACTATGCCACTTGGAGCTCATTTCCACTCTGACTGTGCTACCTAGAGCTCAGTTTGCACTCAGACTAAGCTACTTGGAGCTCAGTTTATATTCTCACTATGCTACCTGAAGTTCAGTTTGCACTCTGACTAGGCTACCTAGAGCTTAGTTGCACTCTGACTATGCTACATAGGTGGAGTTTGCAATTTTTCTAACTCCTCTAGTTGGGTGGATTTTATAATTTTTCCAACTCCTCTAGTTGGGTGGATTTTACAATTTTTCCAACTCCTCTAGTTTTAATGTTTTATCATGTATTTTCTAATATAATTAGAAATACCATTTGATATTCTAAAATATTTAAATAATAACCATCTTAAAATTTCAAGTTTCATTGGAATATTTCATTTCTTCCTGTGTAAATAAACCTTTGGTAAGCATCATTTGGCTTC
Organism: Pouteria campechiana; assembly: GCA_036873735.1. Lineage (NCBI taxonomy): Eukaryota > Viridiplantae > Streptophyta > Magnoliopsida > Ericales > Sapotaceae > Pouteria > Pouteria campechiana. The sequence continues at coordinate 1,593 of JAYJMB010003474.1, forward strand.
CTTAGAGTCATTTCGTCATTTTTTAGCTCATGGGATTGTTGTTTACAATAGAGTTCATCAGACCCCAAATTTGCCATTTGAGCACAAGTCACAATTGCAAGTTCAAAAAGTCTCCATCCCTATAGTCTTATACTTGAGTAGGTGTTGACTTTATGCTAGGCATAAGATGTAGAGTTACTACTTTGTTGATCACTTATGGTCCAAGTGAATGGATGTTCACATAAGGCATTTTAAAATATTTAACATGCCAAGCATTAAACACGTAGGCTCCATCTTTGATTGACTTCTATAGTTAGATATAAAGACAACCTTGTCGTTTGCAATTCAAAAACACCATTTCACCCGATTTTAGTAATCTCCAAAATACATCATTATTTTAATTGCACGTCATCAGCAAACAATACATCATCTGCCTGCTCTTTAAATTTTTTTCTTCAACTGCACAACCTACTGGAGGAGGTGCTAACTATTGCCTCATCCTGTCAAGCATTCCTCCTCAACTGTGTAACCAGCTTCTCGACTTTGCTTGCACAAGCTGTGTGGGTGCAAGCATCATTATCTGTGAGACCCGCTGTGTGGGTGCGGGCATCATTGTTTATGCGACCTATTTGACAAGCCCTTCTTGACCTTGATTGCATGACCCACTAGATACGTCTTTAGCTGATGTCATCCTATCTTTGCAAGCTTTGCTGCTGGCTTCTTTAAATTTATGACCTTGCTTTTGGAGAGAAAACCCCAGTGCCCACGTGACCTATTGGTTGCAGGCGTCATTATCTACGATGACTTGGTGGATGCAAGTTTATGCTCAAATCAAGTATTCACGTTATTATGGCTACTTTGCTAGCCATTTCTCATTCACTATAGTGTTGACCATGAGCATGGCTAGAAAGTCTAACATGCTTTGCCATGTTGCCAAAACATGGTGATCTCTCATCCTAGTGCATGGTAGGAAGTTGCTTCATGAGCTAATTTGGATGAATGGTTGGCCACTTTCTGGCCTAGATCCACGTTTTGCTAGATCGTGCAGGCATCCAATAAGGCATCCCAGACACCAAAATCCAATTTAACATTGAATTTGGTAACAAAATACATATGCTCCATTGATTCCTCTATACGTGCCAAGCTTAGCTGAGTAATGAGCCAATTATCGTACTCAAATTTGAATGGATGAAGATTACATGTGAGGTGTTTTAGCTTTTAACTGCGCTACTAGGTAGGAAAAATAGGTAGTGCTATTGTCGGCCAAGTAGCCAGCATGCTGCCTTTACCTGCACAATCTACAGAAGTGAGTTCCTGGCATGGCAAGGTCACATTCCAACTGTGGGCCCAAGGCCTTTTGTCCTTGCCTGCGTGAGTGGAGACCTCACAAGGCTATGGCAAATTGCATGGTTGCTAACCATTTTTTTACATGCTACAATATTAACCATGAATGTGAGTAAAGGGCATAACATGTTTTACCAATTTGCAACATAGCCAGATCATGATGCTCAATGGTAGTTTGTAATTCCATATGCATTTTTTGGTTTTTCTTACACATTTTGCCAAAGTAAAATGCCTACTTATGTAGCTTGCTGATTTCTATCTCTGCCATTCATAGCTACAGCAACATTGCCTTGTTGCTTGATTTTCCATATCCAATAACGAGCTTACCATCAACTCACTAGTAAGCATTATTATATCAAGTGCATGTATATTTATGCCACATGTATCATATCTATTCAATGCAATACTATAACCAAATAACCATGAGTATTGGAACCAGGCATGCCATCCTAACCAGTGTGTTTCCCTTGCCTGTGCAACCTGCCTAAATAGCTTTCTGCATGTTCAAGTGCTTTGACTGCACTACTAAGTAGCAAAAATAGGGAATGCCACATAGACCATGAAGTCGGCCTACTGCCTTGCTTGCACAACCTACTAAGTGCAGACATTGTTGCCTACTTAAGTCGTTCTATGTAGACGTCTGTGTGTGTGGCTTAGTAACATAACCAGAGGTGTATACCTTTTGTAACGTCTAGATGGCTTGCAAATGCAATGCAATAATCCAATTCTCCCACAAGAAATGGGCATCAATTTGCAGTTGAATCATTATAAATTCCAAGTATTTCAAGGGCCTTAGGATTTTCAACTAATTTTCTATTGTCCCAACAAAAGCCCCTAGGTAAGCATTTTGGCAAAATGGGCATGCTGGCGGCCACTGTCCTTCATCCTAGAAGATCAAAATGCCATTAATCCAACAGTGAAATTTAATTCTATTTGAACAGTTCCGGCGATATCCTATTCATGATCTTGGCCTTCCATTTAAATTCGTTGCAAACAGCCTCTATTTCCATTTCAAAAAACCTTTTCAGGGGCTTTTTTCTACATTTCTGTTTTTTTTGTTGCAGAGCTTCATAGTTGTTCTCTGGCTTGTCTATAAAGTTGGTCAAGAGAAGACGCCATTGAGTTCTTCTCATTCCAAGCTTGCAATGATGCTGCAGATTTTAGATTCTTCAGTCATTTGATGGGTTCTCTTCGAGAGCTATTGCATATTTCCCTGTTCTTCATCTTACCATTGCTATTTGAAGAAGGAATACCCATTCTTTGCCCATCACTGCCACTATTTAACACTGTTGTTCTCTGTTTACTTGACTTTCACATTTTGTCATTACTAGGAGAAAGAACAGATTGTTCCTTTAAAATTTGCAAAACCTACTAAAAAAAATTCAACAATGACCTTTCACTTCTCTTTAAACAGGTGGGTTTTCTTCTTTTTTTTTTGTATGCACTATTTTTCTGTTGGCACTATTAGGGAAGAATATCCCTATTCATGCAACAATCACACATGAAATCTTATTCACACACCACCTTATTGCTGGTAAAACATAAATGGAACGGGTTTGATAGGGGAATGGCCAACGTATCACTGCCTTGCTGTAAAAAGAAGGGTAGGTGTTCATGTGCAAGAGTTTGGTTGAAGATGGCTTTTTTTGGTAGCTAGGAGGGAGAGAAAGTCTGGTATTCTATGACTTGGTTGCAAGCTTGAGAGGAACAAGCCTGGGCAATCAGTAAATTTTGGCTATTGGAACTTGGGTGACTTGATGTAGCTCAAATGGGAGACCTGTTTAACATGAAGGAAAAAACAAGTTGTAGGTGCTGAGTGGTTCAGCATTCATTTCTAGCGGGTTTGGCTAAGAGATGGCCAACATATTTCTCATTGCTGGATGAAAATGAAATCAGCACACTTGGATGGGAAAAACCTAGCTTCTAATACCGGTGGGCCTTGGATGGGAAGCCCAGCACTTTGTGGGCTGACTGAGATGGCCTAGGCACTGTGTATGGGCTGGAAGATGGAAAGCTCATCTGATGTGTAAGCCTAGTTGGAAGCAAGCCTGGGCAAGACTTGGGCTTTCTGGCGTGGCCTATAAAATTTAGCAAACTTGCTAATGGTTGGGCTAGTTGAACATGAGCCCAATGTACATGGGCTGGTTACTGTGAAAGGCCTAAAAATTCATTAGCTTAGTTGTGGGAAGCCCAAAATATATGGGTTTCCTTGGGGAAAGCCCAAAATCTATGCCTTTTGTTTGTAGGAAGCCCAAAGCCCTTCTTTTGTTGGAAAAATCCCCAAAATGCATGAGCCTTGTTGATATTCCTTCCCCTCTTTCATCATTGTCTTCACATCATTACAATTTGACAAAGCCTTTGAACGGAGAGGAGATTACTTCAGCAGAAGTTCGGTCGAAGAGTACAGCTGCTACTGCCACTCTTAAAGAAAATACAAATGAAGTTATTCTTGATTTGAGGGTCACCATGTCACAGATGAAGCTTCTCCCTCTGCTTAAGAAACATCTCAACAAATTGAGGTTGATGATAACATCTATGAGCTACATAGAGGTGCTTGAAGTGTCAACATCGTACTTCAATGCTCTGCCTAGTGAGGAATTTTTTTAGATGTTGTCATCCACCTACATCACAGCAACAAAGGAGCAAAGTAAGACTCAGTAGGAGGACTTAGAGGATGAAGCCCAATCTTTTTGCTCTAACTTTGCTAGATCACTACAGAGAGTATATTCCTCTGATACGGTTGCAAAGTTGAAAGATCATTTTCTATTCCGTGCTGAAGGTATAGAAAGGCTGGATAATGACATCTCTTGTTTGTCAACCATTTTTTGAGCAACTAGAGTCTTTCCAACAAGCGTGAGCACAGGATGAGTTAGATGCTATCCCAAAACCTCCCATTAAAGTCATCACTGCTAAGGAAGTTGAACTTCAGGATATATGGGCTAAGGTTGATGAGAAGTCGTCGACCATGAGGATGGCGTCAAAGCATCTTTTCTCTCTCCAAGCAAAATTGACCTCATTGAGAGAAGAGGTGAGGATTATAAGAGATCACCGAACAACTCTTTGGAAGGAGTTCTGCGAAGCAAGCCATCACCTATCCTTCAAAGAATCTCTTATTTCCTCCAAGGAGAAAGAGGAGGCTGAAGGCTTAGAGATTATTCAGCATTTGAAAGAGGAAGTAGCTGCTTCTCAATAGGAAGTGACGGCAACTAAGGAGACTTTATCAGAACTTAAGTCATCCTTGGTTGTAAACCTAGAAGCTGCTCAAGCAATCAAGATAGCAGGGGAGCAGTTTGACCGTCTGAAAGAGTCTGTTTTAACTCATTTGTAAACTCCTTCTATGTATAAGAATCATATACATTAATGAATGTGCTATTTTAGCACTTTTTCTCACAACACTTAGCTTCTTGACATGTTTCTTTTTTGCAAACTTCATGCATAGTAATGATTTAAATTTTGCATGTAGATTAAATTGCTTAGGAAACATTTACAAGGACTAGGAAAGGGGGAGCAAATGACTCCAGTGTTTGCTCCCTTCTGGCTCATGCATAGTAATACTTTAGAAAACGCCCACTAATGGGTAATTCTCATATACCATTATTATTTATGATTCGATATGAACCATTGGTATAAGCCTCTTGAATGACATAAAGGCTTTTCCACTTAGGCTCAAATTTGCTACTTAATTTATCATCTAGCATTAGTTTTGTCCTTAACTTAAAGACTAAATCGTCTAGGTGAAATGTTGATGCTCAACTAATCGATTATATACCTCGGCCCTACAGACTTGTTATAACTCAATCCTTAGCTTGGCTTGAAACCGCTTTTCATCCAAAGTGTCAAGTTCATCAAATTGCAATTTGGCTTATTAATATATTGTCAATCCTGCATGCATTACAACTCTTAGAGATGACAATTGTACTTCCAAGGGCAAGATTGCCTCTGCCTCACACACCAAGGAATATGGGGTTATATTAGTTACTGTGCAATGAGTGGTGCGATAAGCCCAAAGAGCCTTTAGTTATTTGAGATGCTAGTCTAGGTTGTTCTTATTTCTTCTCATGATCCTCAAGATCACCTTGTTGAAAGCTTCCACTTTGTCATTTTCTTGTGGATGATATGATGTAGAGAACACATGTTTGATGCCTTGCTTTCGATAAAACCTCTCTATTTCTCCATTCTTGAATTGAGTGTCATTGTCTGATGTAATCTGGTAAGGATTACCATATCGATGTACAATCTTGAATTTGATGAACTTGATTACTTCTTTAGCTCTGACTCTCTTATATGGGTCAGCTTTTGCCCATTTAGAGAAGTAATTAATTGCTACCAAGACGTAGGCATGTCCCTTGGAAGATGGAGAGTTGATTAGACCGATGATATTGAATGCCCACCATGCAAACGGCTAAGAGATGCTTGTGGGTACTAAATCTGATGGTGGTATATGTCGGATATTCCTATGAAGCTAACATTGGAGACAATATTTGGTAAATTACAGTGAGCCTGAGACTATGGTAGGCCAATAGTATTTTAGGCATTTGACTTGTCTGTATAATCTTTGACCGGATGAATGCCCATCCCATTCATTAGAATCTCTTCACCGTGTAAACATCAAAGCCAAAGTCTATCATATACTTGGCTATAGAGTGCATTATTGTAATAAACATACTAAGTAGCTCTTTTCCTTAGAGCTAACCTCTCTTGCAAATTTTCTGGGAGGATTCCATATTGCAAGTAATCAATGTACGAAGTTCACCAATCATCCACCATTAGTTTCATGCAGGCTACACATCCCATTTACTTGGTAAGCTCCTCATCATATGAGTCAAGAATGTGGCTTCGTTTGTCAACTTTGACAATGACTTCTTAACCTCTAGCAATGGCTAGAGTAGCTGCCAAGTTTGCTAAAGCATCAGCAATGGTACTCTCGATCCTTGAAATATGCCCAATGATGACTTGAGAAAGTTGATCCAATAGCCCTTGTGTGATATCATAATACTGGTGCAAACTGGGCTAGTAGACTTCATATTCAGTGGTAAATTATCAGACCACCAATTTTAAATCACCAAAAATTTCTAGTTTTATAATTCTGAAATTGATGGCGATCTGAAGTCCTAGGACCAGTACCTCATACTATGTCTCATTGTTGGTGTAATTCGTTCTCAGATAGGAATATGGAAGGATATCTTTTTGAGGCTAGATGAAGATAATTCCAATGCCCACGCTCACAGTTTTAGCATCACCATCGAAGTACATTTGCCAGAGAGTATTGACTTAGGCAATGAACATTTCTTTATATGGCAAGTCTTCTTGCATAATGACTTCTTCATCAACCAGGTATGCTATCAAGAATTTAGCTATAATTTGTTCTTTCATTGCTTTTTGTGGGATAAAAGTGATGTCAAATTCTGACAATAACAATGACCACTTTGTCAATCATTCAGATAAGATGGGATGAGTGATTAAGAGCTTGATGTTAGTATTATTGTATATGATTTTGATGATAACAAAACCTATATTAAGATAAGAAGTTTATATGCTCAAATCTCTAAGAATCATATGTACAATTATGAATTGATAAATACTAATTAACATAAATACATAATCATGCATGTTTAATTATATAAGCATACATTCTTCACTAAATGGTACGCAAAACATTAATTATTCATTACTGCATAAAATTGTCAAATCATACTACGTGAACATTAATTATTCTTTACTACATAAAATTGTCAAATCATTCTAAGCACCATAATTATTTAAGCTTTCATATTATGCACCTAATAAAGATGTATATTATCCTTGTTCTACAATATGATTAAATCATATGAGGATAAAATACATTATGAAAGCTAATAACGTAGCAAGTGCAGAAAAGTTCAAGTGCAGGATCATGATCATCTGTAACAAACTACCACAACTATCTGCTACATTCCAAAGGAGCTGAACTGATAAAGATCGTGGAAGAAGAAGAAGAAAATAGAAGGTTTAGAGAAAAGCAACAAAAAGGGTTGCATTAGAAAGCTTTCATGAACAAAGTAAGGGAGAAAACAAGGCTTCAAAGATGCGCTACAATGAGCTTGTATTGTCTATCAAATATAATAAGAAAATATCAACATACAAATGTAAGATAAAAGAAGTTGAAGACGAAGCTATGGTCAAAGAACATAAAGTTGTTCAAGAAATTTGAACTATCTACACCGACCAGACAAAGTTTGTTGAAGATAAAGAAAGAAGAAGACACTCCATCAAATACTCAGACAAAGGAAGTAAGAAGGAATTGCTACCTAAATAATCATGCATAAAGAGAAGAAAACTTTATCTTATCAACAAAGTTAGAAGAATGGATTAGTTTGAGGACAAAAAGGCAATAAAAATAGATAAGGAAATGCAACTTTAGTTGAACCAAAATAGATAAATGAAGATTAAAGAAAAAAAGAAGTTGCAAAAACAAACCCCTTCTATTGCTCGAAGAGTGCAGAAGAATTGAAGAACTTCACTTCATCTGCGGATCAAAATTTATCTATTACTTACTACAAACAAAGCATCAGTCAAAGCAGAAGACGAAGTAGAAGCTGCATAATGAGCATAGATAAAATTGAAAGGACAAAGAACTACTTGGACTGAAAAGGGACTTCAACAGACAAAGGCACTTTCGTCTATGAATTGCATCAGACAAATTCATATGCAACGTGCAAAGTACTTTGTCCAAGATATAACAAAGAAAATTTCATCTATTGCTTACACCATACAAATACTACACTTCGTCTGTTTGAGCAAGATAAAGTAAGCTTCATTTGCCACCTCTAATAGATAATGGGGAACAAAAGAAGAACATCACAATTCGTCTATTCGTATAGACAAAGGAGAGTGTTAATCAACTAGCCTGACTTCATCTGCACCACCCAAAGTTCATCTGTTACTTACAATAGACAAAGCACATGCATGAAGGATCGAGTAACAAACTAATCTCCTAAAGGAGTTTAAGCAGACAAAGCAGAGTTTGTCTATCAGTTAGTTCGACTTCATCTACACCATTTAAAGATTGTCTGCTGCTTGTAACAAACAAATCACTCTTATGGAAGTTCAACTGACAAACAAACTTATGGAAGAATCCATCTGCAACTTATAGCAGACACATGCAGATAGAGAGAGGGGCTATGACTTGTTAGAGGAAAATTAATTTATGTGACTAACATACAAATGGCATCTGCACTCGAGCCATCATTGGGTAGACTTATATCAGTCACCATTTTTGGTAACAAGCGGTGCTACAGGCTTTTTCAAAGCTATGACAAGTCAAATGAGAAATACCTTTTAACATAGCTCATCCTCCTCTGTGAATGGCGATGCAATAGCTCGATATAAATCAGAAAGGCATAGACTTCAATGGCAAAAATTTCAACAATCTTATTCATTTAATGATGCTCTCGTATTTTGCATTCAAGAAATTCATCTTCTCCAATGGTCAAAATTATCAAGAGAGCTATTTAAGGAGACAAGATGGAAAGATACAAAGGTGGTGAAGGAATACTTTTCAGATATGCTTAACCTTATGCAAATCCTTCTACCCGTGGTCAAGAGCTTAAACCTTCAATTTTTATCCTTGAGCTTAAACCTTCATATCCTTATGGCCATTAGTTTACATTTTGGGAAGATCTTTATATGTTATTAGAGTTATAAAAGAGATCTAATCTTCCTCTATGTTAAATGTGTATTAGTTTCTAGTTAAACTAAAAGCTAGTGAGTTATGGTGAGCTTAAGAAAACCACATTTTATAAGTTGGTGGTGAGCTCAAGAAAATCACATTGTATGAGTTGTTGGTGAGCTCTAGAAAACCAATAAGTTTGCTCAAAACCAGTGAGTTTCCTGGTCAGCTTGTAAAAACCAAAAGACTGCTAGGAGCATTATATTTATGCCCCCTGAAGCTAGAACCCAGAAGAGTGTTGTGAATATTGCTTATGCCCCATAGAGCTGGAATCTAAAAGAATGCTAGGAGTAATATTATATTTTCATTATATGAGATATAGTGGAACCCAAGGTACAATGAGTGCATGCTCTTGGAAGAGTGAATGTAGGGATGGAGTTCTTGAACCATTTTAAAAATAATGTTGTTTGTGTGTTTTACTTGCCTATTTTATCTTTCATGCACTTTACTATTTTATCATTCGCTTTTCATCACACCACACCAAGCATGAAAAGAGGGAAATGATCCAACAGGGGTTAAGCAATGAATTTTTATCTACCTAATTCACTCCTTCCCTCTTAGGTGTAACCATCCTATGAGAACCAAAACTTGAGAGGATTTGCCTTGGAAATCAATCGGATCTCATGGGCAAGGAAATAGTGCCATAAGTTCTGGGTTGCAAATACCAACACAAGGCATGTCTTTTCAATCAGAGAATAATTACATTCCACATTGATCAATCGATGGCTAAGGTAATACAATGCTTGTAGAACACTTGGGATATTAAAAATGAGGAAATTGTAGTAAATATTTCTTGAATGATCATTTGATGTCAAAACATATATAAATGTATTAATTTGTTAAGAAGGTTATTATGAAATTCCATGTATGTGATGATTACATGGTGTTATACTTATTAATTTGCAAGGATAATTGTTTATTTTAATGCATCCATATTGATTATATTTATGTGGGAAGAAAATTTTTCTAAATAATTCAAGTGGAATCATTATATATATCAATTGCACTTAATGAAGTTAATTTATGTTTTTAGCACAAGAGCATGTTAAAAACAAGCTAAATAAGAAAAAGGCATCATTTATATCTAATTTTTGGCATAGATGGAGGATGATTTAGAAAAAGTGTTCAAAACAAAAGTTATAGCCCTTTAATCTATATTTACAATTCATCAAGAACCATATGATTTGGATATCATATGAGAAAGTTATAGTTAAAATACTTCAACTCTCTATAGAGCTTCATATTGTATTTAAAATAGAAGGCGTCACTTTGAAGCCAAACGACTCATATATGGAAGCCAAATCAAAAATAGTGATCAACATAAACGTTGTATCCCTTAAAATTATATTTTCGATGTATCAAGAATCACATGATTTGGACATCGTATGAGAAATTTATGGTCAAAATACCAAACCTATTCTTGGTGAGTAGCAGGTTAATGTTGTAGCACTAGAATCCAATGTCGCAGCATTACTTCAGAAAGTTAGTTTTTGAGTGGCCAATAGGTTAGTTGTATGGCATTAGAATCCAATGCCACAACATTACTTCAGAAAGTGAGTTTTTGAGTGGAAAATAGGTTAATTTTATGGCATTAGAATCCAATGCCATGTCATTTAGTTTGATGGTGTGCTGGAGTACCGAAAAATACTATGTTTTAAGGGCTGTTTTAGCCCATTTTTCATTCATATCTTCTTTATCCCTTCTCTCACGCCCAAACCCTTGCCCTTGTTCATTGATGCGCCAATTTATTGCTCCTTTTGCTAGAAAATAAGATGATTTAGGTGGGTAATCATCCAACCATACATCTAAACTTTGATTTTAGCTATTTGAATATTGGAAGATGGAAACTCGATTTTGTTGTAATCCTTAGTGGGTTCTTGAAGATTTGGGGTCAATTGTTAGTTTTATGGTGGAAGCTATGCATGAAATTGATGTTAAGTTGGTTTTCTCCAACCTATTTTATGAATTTGTGCTTTGCTAGGGTTTTGCATAGGTTGTGAACAATGAAATTTGGGAAAAACGATATGAATTATGTATGGAATCATGGGGGAATGATTAATTCATTAATTATAGTATTTTGGGGCGTTGTTTGAGGGTGAGAAATCTGATTTTGGATAATGATCTAATTAGAGGTTAGAAAGGGCTTTGTGTATAAAGTATTTAGTAGTTAATTAAGAAAGTTAATGGCTTAATTAAGTTATTTTTATAATTAATTAAATGATAATTGAATTACATGTGTGTTATTAGAAATATAATTATATTTAGATAGTTACTAAGATACTATAAGGATGCATATGAAATGCTTGAGAAAATGCATCAATGAAAAGTGAATTATGTAAGAAGGATTTGAGTATAACCCTAAGACCCAAGTGAAGTGGAATGAGGGATTAATTCATTTTAAGGTGTAATTAATTATTAAAGAAGTTTTTTTGATGTTAAATGTGTTGACTATGAAAACTATATATAAATTGAATTGTTATGAATGTAGGGCCATGAGGCAATGATGTAGAACTCAAGTACTTGAATTGAGTGCTGAGTTGAAGAATTATGAAAGTGTTCTTCATGAAAGTATTCTTCCTTAAGGTAAGTAGGCTCTTTTCTAGTTGAATGTATTATTGTATGAGCATAGTAATTATCCCATGTTTTGCATCCGAGCATGTATGAATGAATGACGATAATGGATATCCCATGAATTTTCATTTGATATTTGTAGGTATGAGTAGAATAATGGGGATAACAAGCATCCCATGATTATGTACTATTGGTATTTCTTATACTATGTGGCTATGTAAATTTGATGGGATAGAGAGTATCCCCTAACTTTAATTAAAATGTTATGATGTGATAATATTATGTAATGCATGGTTGTTAGGGATAGCTAGTATCCTTTGGTTTGCAATGGCTGGTGTTTATTTTATGATATGAATGTGTTAATTATTGAGGATAGAAAGTATCCTATGATTCTTATCAATGTGTGGATTGATAAGGGATAGGAAGTATCCTAGAAATTTCTGAATGTCAATTATGTATGAATGCTTAGATTGGTGGGATAATAAGTATCCCCTGATTTTGTCTTGAATGACATTTATAATATGTCGTGAATATATGGTAATGGGTATGTTGAATACTCCATGCATTATCTTTCAGTGTTATATTATTATGTTATCTGGATAGGTATATTAATGAAATGGGAAGCATTTCATGATTTTATATATGGACATGGTAAATGAATTTCTTTTAATACAATAGTTGCATGGCTATGACATAATATGTTTTATGCCTATAAGGCATAGTTATGATGTGGCATACCTGAATGACACAATTATGATATGCTTAGTGATGAGAATGCAAAATGTCATATTTTATTCTCCTAATACTTCATCTTTTGCACCTATTTGATTCCTAAA
>JAYJMB010003475.1:0-57605 GCA_036873735.1 Pouteria campechiana
ATATTTAGGAATCAAATAGGTGCAAAAGATGAAGTATTAGGAGAATAAAATATGACATTTTGCATTCTCATCAGATGTAGACTAAATTACAAGCATAAACTAAGCGATCAATCAGAGTAGAAAAAAAGAGCGCAAGTGAGGACACAACATATAAATTCATAACCGCTAGGATATAGCCATGGGACGGGAACAAGACTTAAGCTAATAAGGGCTTTCGTGGAGTGAAAAAAGCGGGATTTGCCCCAGCTACCGCTATCCTTGACCACTAAGTCTTCTCCCTAATACGAGATGTATTCACTAATTAGAGTATTTATATATTGTTCTTAGACCTTTGAATGGCCAGGCTGGCCTCACCAAGCTAGACTTGGTTACAATTAAATGACTTAGCCAGATCAGTTTTTGGTTTTAATTGATCAAGTTGGGTTAGGGGGGTAAAATGCTATGGATTAGTTCAATTTGGAATTCTACGCTCATAAGGTAAATGAGTTGGGTTGCACCTCACTTTGACTTGACCTGTGTTGAGGGAAGCTCGCTTGGCTGGCAACAGATGGCAACAGAGTTGACTAGATCAATCACCTCTCATCCTTCTCCTTACATTGCATGGGTGATGAGTAGAGCGAAATGAAGGTATAAAGAAAAGGTTCAAGTTCTCTTCTCAACCATACTTATGGGCAACTAGGGTGCTATTGGCCTTCTCTACTCCTACCATGTAGTTCTTAACCCAAAAAAACTTGTTCCTGTAAGCACAGTTTTTAAATGAATTACTATCAGTAAAGTAATCTAGTTTAATGGACCACCCCACTGCTCCGCACCTCAGTAAGCGCCTTTCTTTTTATCAATTTAAGCACATCGATATCAATTTGTTTACAGGGGACCTTGCTTTGCAAGAACGAGAAGGCCTGTGATCATTCTCAGCTCCTACACATGAAAGTGAAGATTTGGATGTTTACTTGGCTGAAGGATCCAATGATCTTTCGAGAGGCATATTGGGCACTACTTCTTTTTAGGAGTAGGAATTCGTAGCTTAGAGAAATAGAAAGTCACTAGCATTCCTAACAAGGCTTCAGTGAACAAACAATAGGGAAACTTATAGAAAGGGCCCAACCCTAGCCAAATTTGGGTTCAGTTTGGTTCGGGCAGGTTCAAGCTAAACTCGAGCTGATACATACCCCTACACATAACCTCAGTAATAAAGAATTTAATTAGGTAGGTATGTAGCATGGGTATGAGATGCACATAATCTGAGTAATAAGAGATTCGATCGGGCAGACATGTAGCATGTTCATATCTTAATTTGCATTCATGATATGATTTGAGAGTGATTGTTCATGCAGCATAATTGTTGCTTGTGTGGGGCTATGTAGTAGTCCAAGATTTATGGACATGGCATCAAGTTGGGTATGGTCATGGGATTGGTTGGTAATCAGACTTGGTTGAGATTACAATTTATAGTCGGTAATCAGACTTGGTCGAGATTATAATTTATGGCTGGTAATCAGACTTGGTAGAGATTATAATTTATGGTCAGTAATTAGACTTGGTCGAGATTATAATTTATGTAAAACTTGGTGTGAATTTATAATTATATTTAATATGATGTGCAGATGAGTGATAGTTCAAGTATGGCTAAGGAAAGTCATCTATTGCTTTCACTTACCTACTTACTGAGTTACCAAGCTCATCCTATCTTCAAATCTTAATAGGTTTACTTAAGGGTGCCCAATTTGGGGTTGGAACTTTAGGTAGGAAGAATTGATGCAATCTAGTTAATTATGTTATTTCATATGATATATATGAGTTTTGTAGACTTATGGAATATGTATGATCATAATGTATCACTTTGATATGTAGGACATGTCGTAATTGATAATATTGATGAGAGATTGTATGTATTAAAAGATGATATACTCTATTCAGTCATGTATTTAAATTATGTTTATATCTCGTGGATTATGGTTTGTGTTTGTGTAATCCCTACTCATTTAGTCAATATTGGGACTGTGGGGAGAGGATCGGTTGACTAGCAAGTAGTACTCATTCCATTTAGTGTTGACCGGCAAGGCATGTAACACCCAGGGTGTTAATTTTTGGTAATATATGTTGATTAATGGAGAAATGTGATTTTTCATTGAAAAGATGTAAATATGAATGAAGTGTATGAAAATTTCATGAAATTATGCCCATTAAAATTATATGTTCATGATTATGTGGCATGCTTACAAGTTAATTGAGGTAAATTTAGAGTTATGTGTAATAAATGATGGAAAAAGACTAGGAAAAGAAAGATTTAAAAATGGAGAAAATTAAGAAATAAGGCGAGCCAACAAAGTGACATTGGTCGAAGGTGGTGGTAGGGGCGGTGGCAGCGAACTGGCACTGGTGGCACTGATCAATGATAAAAGTTAATTTTTTTGAATTTTTGAAGTATTTTTTGTCCCATTTCTTCTCTGGTCCATCCCATTCTTTCTCCCCTTTTGCCCTAGCCCCATTATACATGATTTCTAGTTATTTTAGCGAGAAAATCATCTTGCCTAGCTAAAAAAACTTATGATCTTTTACTTAAACCTAATTTTCACCCTTTTAAACTATGAAAAGCGATAGAAAATGGGAGAAACATCAAATTTCCACAAAATGGAAGGACCAATGGGGGGCTGGGAGCTTGGTCCTTCGTTTGAGGAAGACGACTATGATTGAGAGCAGAGATAGGCTTGATTTTCCTACCGAATCTCAGACTTTTTATTTTTAGGGTTTTGGAAAATTATGGATTTTTGAGATTAAATGATGTATGTGCTTATAAATTCATGGGAGAAATGAATTAATATAATAATTATTGTAATTTGGCATGAGAAATTATGATTTTGCAGAGCTAGGGTTTTATGCATAGTAAAAATTGGGAAATTTTTTATTTTTGTTGAATTAATCATGTGGCAAATGATTAATTGCATGATTATATTATTTTAGAACATGTATGGAGTGATTTGGACCAATAGAATTGAGTTTAGGGTTATGCCCTGGTTAGGGATTAATGAGAATTCTTGTGAATGGACTTTGTAAACCATGAATTGATTAGATTAAAAGCTTAATTGAGTTATTTATAAGTTGTTTAAATGTTAATCATGTAAGATACTCAATAAATATGTCAAGAAAGAAGGTTTCTTATGATAATTATGAAGAAACCCTAGTTTAATTGATGTTTATCACATGTTTGATGAGTATAACTTGAGATTGGCTATGAAAGAAGTATTGACTTAATATATTGAATACATGATTGTGAATGGTATTATGACTCTATACAGGATAATTTGAGAAGGATTAAAAGGTAAAGAGTTTGAGGAATATGGTTTGGAGCTAAAAGCCTAAGGTAAGTAGGCGCCCCCTATTTAATTTGAATGAATGGATGGGGATAGTGGATATCCCATGTTTGTGTCGGACATGCGTATTTTGGATAAGGGATTGTGGATAACCCAAGTTTGTTCAGGATTGAAAGTATCTGCTTTATGATTATTGAATATAGGCGATAGAGAATATTCCTTGAATGACAATGATATGTTTATCAGATATAATGAATGCATTAATGTTAGAAATTTGGAATATCCCATAGTTGAATTGGTCTATAATATAGGTATGTGAGTGTTTGGGATAGAAAGTATCCCATGTCATTATATTATTCTTGTATATAGATGTCTGAATAAAAAGGAATTGAGAATATCCTGATGTTGGATAGTATGTGAATGTTTGGGAACATTGAGTATCCTGTATGGTTGTTTTATATGTGTATATAGTTGTGAAATTTGATATGCATAAGGTTATGCATATTGGATTGATACGGATAGTAAGTATCCCAAGTAGAGTATATTGTGATAATATGAGTAGTAGATTAATAGGGAATAATGTGTATTCCCTGATTGTGTTTAAAGTTATGTTTGTATGGATTGTGAGTGATGGGGATAGAGATTATCCCATGAATTGACTGATTGAATGTTAGATATGTGAAAGTATATATATATATATATGAATGAAATGGGAAACATTCCATGAGTTGTTTATAATGCTCAAATGGCACAATTATGAAGTTATGCCTGTACGGCATAGTATTGACGGGTGTGGTGTCTGTATGGCACTTGGTCTCGCATGATAAGCTAGAATGGCTTAGGGGTGATGTGATGTTGTGCCTGAATGGCACCATTATGGTGTGTGGTGTTTATATGGCACCAAGTATGGTATAATGAGCCTAGAGTGGCTGAAATTTGAGGTAATGTGAGGTGTCTGGTGGATACACTCATAGTTACAGTTATGTATGCCTGAATGGCATAGAACATTGTAATGAATTAAGGAGAAAGCGAGACTCCTAAAAATGTATATGCCTGTTATGATTCTTTAATAGTTTGTATTCATATTTTAGATGAGAACATGAGTTCGATGCTTTATTATTGTTTTTTATTTCTGCTTACTTACTGAGTTGCCTAGACTCATGCCCTGTTATGTTAAATTTTTAGTTGACAATTTAGGCAAAGAATCCCAACTGAGGATTGGGACGGATGAGCAAAGGTAGAAGATATTGATGGTATAATAGCATGTGGGGATTTGAGTCCCATGATATTTTTATATAATGATTTAATTGTATAAGTTTATTATGTATTAGTATAACTGTATATTAAAATGATTCAAATGATGGGTGATATGTCATAGTAATTCATTTAAGTTTGATATTGTGAATGGATTGGTATAAATCCAGGTTAATGCATTGTCATTATGATTCGGTTCTGATCTTGGGCGAAGCTATGAGTATGGGCATGGGTATACATTTGTGATAAATGTATTTATTTAGAAATTATTTTGACATTTATGAAAATATGTAGAATTACATTAATGTATGCACAGGTCTAAATATTCATATTTTAGGGCAGACTCTGCCGGATTTTGGCAAGATATTTCTCTTAGAAATAGCAAAATGGTGAGATTATAACTATACTTCCCTTAAGAAGAAGGGAAATGGTAGCGTCCTACATCCGCTATGGGGTAGAATGGTAAAAATGTATGAGGTAGGGGTGCGGGGCATTACAAGGTGCTACATCAAGCAGGCAATACACACAATAATTTTTATAGTGGTTCGAGAACCCCGTCCCTACATTCACTTTTCCAAAAGTACACACTCATTGTGCCTTGGGTTTCACTATATCTCATATAGTGGAAACACACTAGTGTTTCTAGCACTCTTCTAGATTTCGGATCTAGGGGGCATAAACAATGTTCCTAACACTCTTTTAGATTTCAGCTCCATGGGGCATAAATATAGTGCTCCCAATACTCTTCTGGTTTTCATGAGCTCACCAGCAAACTCATTGGTTTTGAAGATCACTAGTAAACTTGCTGGTTTTCTAGAGTTTACCAATAATTCATAAAATGTAGTTTTCTTGGGCTCACCACAAACTCACATAGCTGATTAATAATACTCAGTTTATACATCACTTTGCCTCTTTTACTAGCCTGATTTATACATAGTTTAAGCAGATATATAATGATTACTCATTGAAGCGCATTTAGATATCAAAACTCTAGATATATGAGTAAGATAGATTTTTATGACTCATTATCTATCAGTGCAATGGAGATTGATTATCTAAGAGAAAATATTGTCTAATTGAGAGAGGTTACTCGTTTAAGCTCTATTCTCATTTTTCTCTCAGTTTCCTCAATGTTTTTTGTCGACACTGTACTACTTTTATATTGTTTTATAATTTTTTGTCCGTTGGAGGTAGTTAGCTTTCTTTGAATGTTGAAGACCATTCTAAGTTTTCTCTTATTGAAAAGTTATCTTCTTGACAAACTCGTTATAGCTAGAAGCCTACACCATCGTCCTTGAAGAAGATGTCTTTTCAATTTTGGAAAATACCAAATAAAGACTTTTCTATATGACTGACTCTTTTATTATTTTGGAAAGACATCCATTAAGGTTGAAGGGACACAGCCTCTAAGAGTTGCAATTTTTGTCAGAGTGAAGACTATTTTCCTTTGAATTTCTTTCCTTCTTCAGCTAAACTCAATTTGTCTGGTGTTTAATAAGATATGTTTTGAATGAAATTTTTACTAGAGAGTACAACTAACAATGTCTAGTACAAGTAGCTCCTACTCATCATGATATGACATAGAAATTCAATCATAATTTGTCGAAGAACTTTGTGTGATCAAGTCCTAGTTTGTCTCTTATAAATAGCAAACAAATTGGCTCTTATCTATATGATAGATAACTTTGTTTTTGTAGATTTCTCTAATATCATTGCTATATTTTACTTTATCTTATAGTTTGCTTGTTGTAAGTGATAAACAAATTATAGAGGCACAAACGAAGTTTTTCTCTTTACTATTCATCAAACGAAGTTTTCTCACCAGTCTAGGTTTCTTTCATCAGATGAAGTTTCTTTCACTAGACAAAGTTTTCTTTTACTAGATGAAGTAGCTTTATCTATCGGTTTGTCTGTTATAAGTAATAGATGACTCTTGTTGGTACGGGTAAGGTTTCTTCATAGTAGACGAAATGACTTTGTCTGTCAATTTATCTATAAAGAGCTGTAGACAAATTTGCAAGGCTCAGACAATGTTCTTTAACTAGTTCATCTATTGGTTTGTCTATCATAAATAATAGACAATTTGATGAGCCGTAGACAAATCCTTTTTTCAATAGTTCATCTGTTGGTTTGTCTATTGCAAGTGGCAAATGAACTTATAGACAAAGATGGTGGAGAAAGTAAGTTATTCATTTATGGTCATTGTGCTACTTCTACTTCATCTTCTGTATCTTTTGTAAATAATTGCAGACAAGTTTTTTAATCTTCTTCTGTTCCATATTGATTTTATATGAGAGACAAATGCTTGATTAATTCGACTCCACTTTTGGCTTTTCATTTGTCTAAGTTTAGCTCTATTTCGTCTATGCTTCTGTAATCTGAATTTGTCTTTATGTTGCAGACAGATGTTGAGTATAATTAGTTTATCTGACTTGTCTATGAAATGATTTGTCTAAATCTATTTGAGGCAGATGCTATCTAATACTGACTTTATCTATAGAAGATTTATTTCATCACTCATTGATGCTTGAACATCATAGCTATAGATGTTCTTTGTAACTTCTTTTTAAAGTTTTAATGTCATTCTTTCTCAGCATTCTTGTCTTCTTTTTCTCAATGGATTTTGTCTGCTGATGCATTCTCTGTATACGTTGTCTACTATATTTGAGTTACTGCCATGTACATCATTTATATCTATCTTTACAATACTTAGGAACACAACTGTTAGTACCACAAATGTTCACTCATATATTATTGTTCATCATCAAAACCTAGCTGTTTGCCATTTATACCATTTGGATCAAAAATAATGCAAGTGTGTAAGTTTTGGTGTGTGTAAATGATTATGTGACATGATTATAAGTTAATTGAGGTAAAGTTTTGGCGCATTTTATGTCATGTTTATGTGGAATATATGATGGAAAAAGAATGGGGAAAGAATGGTTGAAAAAGATTAAAAATTCAAGGAAAAAAAGGGGGGCCAACAAAAAGTTGGGTCCCAACTCAGGAACCCTGAGTCGCGATGCCAATTCATGTAGGCCAAGCATGGCGGGCAGCGGCTCAGGAAACTGAGCGTGGTGTCATTTCATGTGGGTACCCAACAGAAAGCTGGACCACAAGCCAATGGGCCAAGTTGGCCACCCGACTTTTTAAACTGGGTTTTTGTATTTTTTTTCCATTTCATTCTTCTTTTTTCTTCTTTCCCTACTCCCACACTTTGAAACCCATCATGCTAAGGCTTGATTCTTGGTCTTGTTTGCTAGAAATCATAAAGTTTTAGAGGCATACTTCCCCCATCATCCATTCTAGCCTAAGTTTCTCATGGAGATTTGAAGCCGAAATCATCATTAATGGTGGAAGCCACATATAAATACCATAGTAAGTTAATTTTCTCTCATTTATTTGGTATTTTATGCAAAGTGAACAGGGTAATTTGGGAAAATTTCATGATTTAGATATAAATACCATGAAAAAATGGTTAATGGGTTAATAATCATGATTTTGAAGGTATTTTGGGCATGAGAAATGATAATCTATGCTTTGTTAAGGTTTATACCCAATTCTTGAACAGTAAAATTGAGGAAAAATTGAAATAACTGATATGAAAATTATGGAAAAAATAATTAAATTATGATGTATAACATTTTTAGATGATTGAGCATGAGAAAATCCAATTATGGTATTAAATAGTAGTCTAATGCATAGTAAAAAGGGGCAATTCATGTGTATGGTGTTTTAACAGTAAATTAATTGAATTATAAGCTTAGCTAGCTTATTTTTATGAATAATGACATGTTGTTTAAGTTGTATGAGAAATGTGTATGGTTAGGAATGCAAATGTTTTGTTCAATGAAGTACCAAAATGGGAAAGAAGTGTATATGTAAAAGGTTTGATTATAACCCTAAAATCCAAATGAAGTAGGATGAGGGATTAACCTGTTAGA
Organism: Pouteria campechiana; assembly: GCA_036873735.1. Classification (NCBI taxonomy): domain Eukaryota; kingdom Viridiplantae; phylum Streptophyta; class Magnoliopsida; order Ericales; family Sapotaceae; genus Pouteria; species Pouteria campechiana. The sequence goes on from JAYJMB010003475.1 coordinate 8,510, forward strand.
GTGTAAGTGACTGGAAAATAAAATTGTTTTAATGTTGTATATACTAAATATCAATTTGACAATGTAAGTAATCTATAGGGCAAAAATATAAGGTGTGTTTGATTTTCCAGCTCCACTGTAGTAGTTAATTGGCTTTAGATGGGCCATGAATTTGGCATTAAAACAAAGTAATGAATGTATTGAATAAAAGAGTTGTAAAGGATTAAATTCAAGTAGCCATGTGGATGATATTAAAGTGAAACTTTGTAGTAGAGATGCATTTGGAAATGCACTTACAGATCATCTCAAAATGGATAGATTATGACACTTAGAAATTTTGTTTAAATAACTTGAAATGACTCATATGAGAAACAGATGTAAAATGAATTGTATTCTATGTGATTTGTGTAGGGCCATTGGAGCACTAATTGAAACAAAAAAGTTAAATTGAGAAATTATGGGATCGACCTCCATTCATGGTAAGTAGACCTTTTCTAATATATGGAAGGCTGGGATCGTGAGCATCCCATGAATACAGGCATCATATTTTAAAGATGTAGTTTTATTGTGTGAAATGCGAATTGTTCTTTATCTACGTGTATTGTATTTTCCAATATATTATTGTGTTGTGTTGTGAAGAAATGGGAGATAGAGAGTATCCTGTATTAATATATAATGAATAACATTGATTATGGATGAACATGTTATAGGGACATTGATATCCCATGATGTTGTTGAGTAAAAGGATTGCATGATATTGTAACTTGAATGATGGAATCGTATTATTATGATGATATGGGAAATGGAGAATTATTATACACTACATAAATTTTGATAAATTAAAACTTGATCAATTATGGAGCTATACATGTTGTGGATGAGAAAATGTGTTATTTGGATTGATTATTGATTATAGTTTTCTATTCAGCCTACTTACTAAGTTTGCTCGGACTTGCCCTCGTTTATTAAAATTTTTAGTGGATAGGCGGAACAATGGAGCTCGAGTTCAGAATTAAAGGTCATTAATGTATTTGAAATATTGATGAAATTATAAATTAATGAGATTTAATGTATGATGTAACAGTTATATACAAAGTTATTATATCGGCATGTTATTCATGTTATTGTGATAGATTGTAAACTTTGTATAGATTCCGTATGCGATTTGCCATCATGATTTGATTTCATTTTCTGGGCCAGGAGGTGAGTGTGTAGTTTATGATTATTTGTACTTATTTAATTATGATATAGTATGATTTACAAAATTAACAGGTTAAATCCACATAATACAAAATAAACTTTGTCGGATTTTAGGCAGAAGTTTCCCATGGAAATGGGGAAATTATGGGTAAATGATGAAATGCATGGGCCCCAAGGAGGCGTGTGACAGGAAAGGTTCTTTGTGTTGTTTTCCCAAAATACACCCTTCACATAATTAATTAATTAAAATATTTGGATTAACCAATGGTGCAAATAAGAATTCCAAAAATGCCCCTACCGGGCAGTCAGGCTTCTTCCAAAGGCATGGCAATCAAGCTCATTCCAATGCATGGCAGTCAAGCTTCTTTCAAGGCATGGCAATCAAGCTCCTTCTAAGGCATGACAATCAGACTTCTTCCAAGGTGCAGAAGTCAAGTTTATTCCAAGGTGTGGCAATCAGGCTTCTTCGATAGCGTTGCAGTCAAGCTTCTTCCAAGGCGTGGAAGTCAGGCTCCTTCCAAGGCGTGATAGTCAAGCTCATTCTAAGGCGTGACAGTCAAGCCCCTTCTAGGATATGGCAGTCAGGCTCCTTCCAAAGTGTGGCAGTTAAGCTTCTTCCAAGGCGTAGCCGTCAAGCTCCTTCCAAGACATGGTAGTCACGCTTCTTTCAAGACGTGGTAGTTAGGCTCTAATTTCTCAAAATACCCAAAATGCCCCTATAAGTGCAATCAAGGCATATTTTTCAAAATACCCAAAATACCCCTATAGGTGCAACCAAGGCATATTTTCCAAAATGCCCCTACAGGTACAACCAAAACATATTTTCCAAAATGTCCAAAATGACCCTACAGATGCAACCAAGGCATGTTTCCCAAATTACCTAAATTGCCCTCATAGGCTAAAAAACTATAAATACCCCTCATTTGGCCTTGAAAAGATATATAGAATTTCATCTGAAACAGCTTAGAGGAGTCTTCAAGAGGCAGTTGCCTCCCTTGATACTAGTGGCCTAATTTCTTTAATGCATGAGGGCATTCTACCATAGCCCCATAATACATAAGTCACACCATGTTGTGGTAATGGTGGGTTTCATATGATTAATGGACAATAGAATAATATTGAATTAGATGTTTAAAATATATTAAAACCTATTTAAATCTAATTAAACTCCATGGCAGAATTACCTTATAAATGTCTCATAAATCAGAAGAATTATAACATAGTCTTAAATTAACTAAAAAATATGATTAGCACTAATCACTATCATTAGTGCTGATCATTATTATGCTTAATTAATTCAAAATGTAATTAGGCTTAATTCATACAACTTGGATCTTTGATCTCTTATAGTATAAATAGTAGAGATAGCCCGCTTATAACTTTTCATGATATATTAAAAAACATCACTCACTAACTCATTCAAAAGCCTAAGTTTAGGACTGAGTCAGTGAGTAATAACTCACCGAGTCATTGAGTCACGACTCACAAAGTCAAACCTTAACGAACACCACTTCCACCAATTCATTCAAAAGCCTAAGTCTTAGGACTAAGTCAACGAGTCATGACCCATGGAGTCATTGAGTCATGACTCACTGGGTCAAACCTTAGCAGATATCATTCATTAAATCAACAAAATTCAACCAATCCCGGCCCCATTCTTCCTAAGCTTCTCATGGATAATTGAGAGAGTTAAGTTATCCCACTCTTCCTAAGCTTCTTATGGATAATTGAGAGAGCCGAGCTATGTCTTTCTTCCTAAGCTTTTCATTGAAAGAGGTTAGCTGATCCCACCCTTCCTAAGCTTCTCATGTATAATTAAGAGAGCCAAGTTGATCCCATTCTTCCTAAGCTTCTCATGGGTAATTGAGAGAGCTGAGCTATCCCACTCTTCCAAAGCTTCTCATGGATAATTGAGAGAGTCGAGCTATCCCACTCTTCCTAAGCTTCACTTGAGTAATTGAAAGAGTCAGATTAATCTCACTCTTCTTAAGCTTCTCATGGGTAATTAAAAGAGCCGAGATGATCCCTCTCTTCTTAAGCTTCTCATAGGTAACTGAAAAAACTATCCTGATCCCACTCTTCCTAAGCTTCTTATGGGTAATTGAGAGAGTCGAGCTAATCCTACTCTCCTTAAACTTCTTATAGGTAATTGAGAGAGTCAGACTAATCCCACTCTTCCTAAGCTTCTCATGGGTAATTAAAAGAGCCAAGCTGATTTTACTCTTCCTAAGTTTCTCATGGGTAATTGAGAGAACCGAGTTAATCTTACTCTTCCTAAGCTTCTTGTGGGCAATTGAGAAAGCCGAGCTAATCCCACTCTTCCTAAGCTTCTCATGGGTGATTCAGAAAGTCGAGTTATCCCACTCTTTCTAAGCTTTTCATGGGTAATTTAGAGAGCCGAGCTATCATACTCTTTCTAAGCTTCTCATGGGTAATTAAGAGAGTCAAGCTGATCCCGCTCTTCCTAAACTTATCATGGGTAATTGAGAGACCGAGATATCCCACTCTTCCTAAACTTCTCATAGGTAATTGAGAGAGCTGAGATAAACTCATTCTTTAGGTTGACCTTGAGTCTACCAACTCAGTCTAAATCTGTGTTATCCTCTCTGCCCATTAACTTGAGACGATCTCCTAAATATAAAGTCATCGCAATATGTTCGACGATCCCAAAGATAACACATATTCATTTTGAAAGAATGTGTTTTATTTTTTTAGGTCTCTAAGATGCATGTACTTTTCTTTTTAATCAAGAATTTTCTCTTATTATGGAGATATAATTAGGACCACTTGTGGCCTGAGATGTAAATATACAATTTTCTAATGTACATAGCAAGTGTAATCAATTGAGGACAATCCTCAATAAAAAAATAAAGATTATTTGATTTATTTCAACAAAATGACAAACATCTTTATATAATTTTATTTTTATTTGTTTTACTTCTTCTTTTTTGTACTTGTTATATATATATATATACATATACATATATATATATATATTCTCTATGATTATTCATAGAGTTACCATCAATTCTAGTCCCTTAGCATTTGGAACTTGTATACTGTAGGAGAGTCTGGTAGCCTCCCCACAAAACGAGAAAGAGGCTTGCAAGGCAAATCAATCGGATCCTACACTTTTGCATTATACGGTATGTATCTTATTCTAAATTATCCATATGATAATTCCTGACAATAACGCACCAGAGACACCTGACAATGGACTCACAACTACTACCTTCTGTAGTCACTACTGGCAATCTTCCGTTGGATGATATTCTCTGTCCAATGGAGCCACCTACATACTCCAACACCGACAACCTCTTCGTTGCACCAAATCTCAACTCCTGTCACCGAAAATTCAAAAATAAGCCATTAGAAAAAAACTCTATTTTCCTTCTTCTTTGGTGCTGGCAAGTGTTGCCTCTCCATCATCATTTCTTTCATCGCAACTCGTCCGGTTGAACTTCTTCTCAGGTGGAAAATGTCCACTGCACTTCCGCTATGCCACAACAAACTACATCGCCTCTTCTTTCTCCTCTTTGCTGGCGAGATCTGCACCACTTGCTAGCATCAAGTCGCTCAAGCGAAACCTAGCTTTGATACCACTTTTGATTACTCTGGATCTCCAAGAATGATGCATAATGTCCATAGAGATAGCTTGAACAACTTGAAAATAAAAAAGGTAATGGAAAGAAGAATATCTAATATTTTTATTTCCTTGTATTCAAAGAATGTTGCATGCCTTCTTATAGGAATACACGATGAACCGTAAAAGCAAACCTAAAAGAATAGGGCTCATATTGCGTATAATAAAACTCCTAAAATAATATAAAATTAAAATATGTGAAATAGACTTCTGAAAATCATAATATTCTGAGACGTCTCTTTAGATTCTCCAGGTTTATTTCTAACATGCCTTTGGTCATAATCTCATCGAGAGCTAACATGCGTGGATGGAGAAGGCTGCTTTCTTCTTACATCGTGCACCGTGCATATATATTGACCCTGTAGTCATCATCCCAATTGAGCCAATTGCGGTTTGGATGCCATGAAAGGACCATGGTCTCGAAGTGAGATAAATCTTTCAATGGAAATTCTATTGTGCAGACTGCGTGAAGGAAATTAAAAATTGTAGGCATTGATCAAGGCAGATAGAAACAAGATGATCGCTCACAGATTGGCCATTCGTCATGCATGCGCTCTTGCAAATTGCATGTATTGTTCTTTTACAGACCAAAGTCAGACTTGTTTTGTCGATTGCTGAGCTTGTGGTTACATTCAGTCCGAGTAATAATTCAAGAAGGACAGCCTCGATAATTCAGTAAATGAATCAGAATTGGTCCAACGATGCATCTTATTTTCCGAATGTGATAAATATCAAGTAAAATAATTTGCACTGTTAGGTCGGCTCAACAGTCAATAGCATATAAGTTGTTTTCCACCTAAATGGGTTGCTACATAGTTCTAGTGTTCCATACTACGCCGCTATTGTTCATTTTGGATCATGTCCTCAGAAAGTCTAAGCTTTTTTTTTTTTAATGACTTCTAACCATGTTTTCAGGCTAGCATCTAGTTCTTTTTATAATCTTCTATATATTTAGATAAACTCATTCTTTTTAAATGGCCCATTTTTCAATCGTCACTTGTAAAACCAATTAAGCCTACTTTCTGACATTTTATTACATGTTGATTCTATATTTGATTACCTAATATTATTTCATTTTTAATTTTTTACCATAATTAATTATGATGCATTGTTTCCCAAGGAAACAACACCCTGAAAACCTTTTGCCCATTACTGGAATGACTTAGCATTAAAAATTGAAATGTCACTTGAGAAATCATGATACAAAGATGCCCCAACAATATTTAATAAATGCTGCCGCTTGCCAACCCTCTTCTTTTTTTATCTAGGGTGGGAATGGCAACGTGAGAAAACTCCAACCGGCATGGTTCAAAATTTCAGACATTTTAGCACCGAGACCGTCAAAAGCTAACACTTTCCATATTTAATTTTGAAACTGATGAGATATTGGGCGATTTATTTGAATTATTTTAATGGTTGATGCCACCTCCATCCAAATTTTCCCCTCAAAAATGCCTCAGAAACATCTTAAATGCAGTGTGAACTCTCCGCCGTGTGGACCATATGCCGTTGACTTGCTGTGGACTATATAACCAGTCTTTGAATGCATGAGCTTGGAAATCCCTTACGTATACCAATATAACTTTTAGACCACATACCATTCAAGAGATGCATAATCCAAAGCAAAATTCCCGGTGAATGCGTTTCGCAATTGGTGGCTAATCACATGCCCAATAACCCCATTCTAGTCTACAGGCTGGATTGCAATTCTCTGTCATACCTTTGTCAAAAATAAAAATCTCACAATCATTATCGAGTTGTGTAGCCCACCAAAACCAGCCATGGATTACTTTCGGAAAAACATTAATTTTAAGATGCTCAAGTGTCAGATTAATTGTTCTCAGCAGTGGGTAAGAGGAGCACGGCATTCATGCTTGATACAAACTACCATAAAACCGGTTCTATACCAAATTTCGGTGGAACCTCCTGATTTTCTTCATATCTATTTTGATTTGAAGAAGCACCTTCAGCGGAAAAAAAAACTTGGGTGGTCCAAAACAAATGCAAATTTACATGATTATTCAAAAATACTGTTTTTAATGTTAAGAGGCAAAGTAATTTTTTATGTTTTAACTAAACAAATAGTCATAAATGTAATGATGGGCTTAGATTTAATTAAAATATGATGGTATGTGAAAAACGGAAAGGTTATAATAACTTAGATTAGATATCCATGGAAGTGTTATTTGTCTTAATTTGTGCTCTCTTTATCTGATGCTTCTCATCTGATTTACTCGTCATGGTTAGCTCCATTCTTCTCTTATGCCGCCTTAATTACTGTAGAATGAAAGGATTATACGCGTTGAAACGTAAGGGTAAAGAGGAAGATGCAGGAGCAGATAAGGAAGACTTCACATGAGGTGAATTGAGGAACAATCCACCGGCTTCCGGTGGTATTCATGCTCCTGCCCATCTCTTTCAGCCTCCACTAGGAATTTCTTCCCGTGGTGGATCCTACGACAAACAATTGCCCTCCTATGAAATTTCTTCTTACCTTCCCTCCAATGAAATTTCTTCCCCCTTTCGCTTTCTCTGCCAGTTGTCCGCATGCACCGAAAATTTGGTGCTGGAGTTACTTCGAGAAGCTCATGCATTGACGCCTGCTGATCTGCATTATTGTGCTTTTGGACTCATTTGGCGAAGGTAATATCGGTTTTGGATTTTGGGAAGATTCATAACACCCTTAAAACTAGGCTGCACAAGTTCCTATTCTCTCTCTGTCTCTCTGATAATCCTATTGAAGAAAAAAATTTAAAGCCAAAGTGATCTGTCACTTAATTTTAAAAATCTAGATCCGTCAAATTAATTATTTTATTTCATTTTGTTTGTTGGCATCTGTGTATTAACTAATAATTCTTATAATTTTTTTTTGCTTATTATTTCATAATTTTTTTGTAATATGAGCATAGAATGTAAACTCTATTATCTTTTAAGGCATATCTACTAAGGACTATATTAGTCTTTTCTCTTTTTTCTTGATGTGATATTATAACTATATTCAACAATTTTATTTTTTTATTACTATTTCTATTTTTAATTATTACCTCCTACTTATTTTTATATAAGAAGCTTGTCTTGGACATTATACTCTATTCTAGTGACATCATTCCTTATTTTAAATACAGTTTTTTATTATACTCTCTCAAATGCCACCATCCACCACACCGAAAGGAAAATTTTGTTTAATTCACATAAAAAAATTCCACCCGCGTGCAACGAAGGTTTCTAAACTGCACTAAATTCCTATCATGTAGCCATCGGATTTAAATAGCATGTTCATAGACTCGAATGTTCCTAGACACAGATCTTGTAAAGCTATGAATGCTAAAATCAAGTTTTTTATGTACCCCTACGGTGTGTTGCCCATGTAGAATTAAGGGTCTTCTCCATTGCTATTTTCATTCCAAGCTCAATTAGAGCTGGGGGCATGGTTCCATTGATGGTCGTCGATAGTCTGTAGGTCCCACGAGAATTAAAATATGCAAGCAATACTTTTCGTGGGTAGCCTGCTACCATCTAATGAGCGACTCAAGACTATAGTGCTGTGTCAAAGTAAAAATTGACAGGAGTTCCTCCAAGAGGCCGTGTACACGGAGATTCGTTGCTCACCATTGAATTTTGTAAATGTCATCATTCTGCAGCCCACCGAAAGCTTTCACAGCTGATTTCTGTTTCAGACCGAAAAAGAGAGCAGCGGCAGGCGAGATAAAATAGATGCCTTTTAGTGGGGGGAATATTCAGGAGCACCGACCCAAGTCTTAAAAATCATTTTCTGGTCGCTCGCTTTCTCAGGAAGGGCCCATTCAGCAACAGAATTTTCCTCTGAATTCCAAGGGAGAAATTGGTGGGTGTCTGTCTGTCTGTCTGTCGTACCCTTAGCTGGCGTCGGAGAAGTTTCTACAATTACACCGACAACATAACCCAAATGATACTATTGTGGATACACCGCAAATAGGTACGTTTTTAGGCATGACATTTTAGTCTCAGGGCAGCCAACCTTTCTCCGTGCAATTATGGGAGCTCTCGCACCTAAAAGTTTCAGGGGCCGACAAAAGCCTTCCAGAAATGAGACAGGGCCATCCGGTTTTCTTCTTGCAATAATCGCTGCCAAGGATAAGTGCAAAGTGGAACCCACTTGTGGAACGGTAGAGATCGGATCCACGAACTCAAGGAAACAGATGTTGAACGGCAAGCCCAGTAGTGCAGTTCAGCTGGTCAAAGAGATTTGGGTGCAACAGAGATGCTACTTGTCATAAGTTTTTGAAGGTTAAGAAGAAAAGAAAGAATAAAAAAAAATCGATTAAATCCATATGCTTAGAAAAAATGTTCATTTAAAATTTTTAAGGAGAAATTTACAAAAAGAAATTCCATGTTTCATAATGTTTTGAGGTTAAAAAAATAACGAAAGAAAGAAAAAAAATCAATTAAAACCCTTTTTTTTAATTCTCACTTTTCATGAAGTTTTGGAGGTAAAGGAAAAAAATCATTTAAATCCAGCCTTTTATTTTATTCTGTTATTTTCGGTCAAAGAAACGTTGGGACGGAAGCTTTTCATGATCTTACCCAACCGTCGCACGTGCATCCATATGTTATCTGGTGCAGGGAATGGGTCCGAGTTCAAGTCAGGCTTGGTCAAACACTTCGTGTTGATCAATTTGGCTTGAAATTCACCCTCGGTGCATTGGATGTGCCCAGAATTAAGAAATCACTCATTTTAAAAAAGCTTGAGCAATGAGGATAGCCCCCCACTCAAAGACTTTCTTAATTTTTGTCCTGCCTCTATGTCGCCAACAATGATTAGGTTCGTGAACGATGCCAGGACCATCTTTCGATGATGTGTGGAAGATACAATACTCAAAATAAAAGTCACTGTAGGCTGTCAAATCTCTGCTCCAATCAGTGTTTTGAAAAAAAAAAGGTCCCCCGCCGTGCTTTATTGGTAAAATTCAAACCGATGACTTAATGCATGCTCTACTACTGATTATCAAAACTTTGAACAATGGTTTAAAACATCCAGGCCCAGGCCCATTAAAACGTAAGATCAAATCCTTTTATATTTTTATTGGATATTTGCAGATATATCTATATATTTTATTCATAATTACAGCTTTACTAATGTTTATAAAATATTTACAATAATGTTTATGCTCATCAATTTTTTTAAATGCTAAAAATCATTAGTTTTCAAATTGATGAATGGGCTATGAGAATTTTAGTAAAGCTATCCGACTTCTCAAGACTCAAGAATGAAATAACTATCCTCCTCTTAAAACACCCATCGGATTTAATTTTCATTAAAAATACTCTCCGAAAACTGGTGATTTTGGCATTTAAAAAAATGATAAAATATAATTATTTTACAAATATTGGTAAAATTGAGATTATGGGTAGGAGATATAGGTATATCTGCAGATACCCTTATTTTTTTTAGGATCCTAACAATCGAATGAAGCATCTTAAAACAATGACATTGCTACAGGCATCTCAAAACTGTTGATTTCAAGTAGGTGATTGACACGCTAATGCAGGTCTAAGACGAGCAACATCCAACCACACTCGCGACATTAAGCAACGCCCGATCTTCTGGTCCACTCATCACGTGTGTCTTATTTTTGGGAGGACCATCCATCGTGTGATAAGCCGCAAGAATTAGGAGGCTAATGGATTGAAATGGAAAAATATCGCCCAACGAGCTTGTAGGCTTATATTGTTTTAATTCAGCAAAGCGACCAATATTCAGCGTCGGAGAGCGGCAAATAGACTAAAGAACAATAGGTTTCTCATGTGGACGGCCTAGCCAGACAACGTAGGAGGGTGGGATCATCTGATTTTTGTGATTTTTAAATGAACGTATAATATCATATTTTAGACTTTTTGGGCGGATTTAATGATTTAAATCTAATCCGTGTGGCCCACTTTTAACCCCTGGGTGGCCATAGGTTCGCAATTTACTCGGCAGATTGGGGCTGGCCTCACCGCGCCAGGGCTTTGGAGGTGGGCTGAAATAATAAGCTTGGCTGTGGAAAGGCTCGGGCTCAGTTAATTCTAACTGACCCAAATGATAGTTTGGACAAATGCTTGAGACTTGTCTCAGATTCAAACATTGTTGCGGGCCTATGAAGTTGGGAGTCATCCAATTAAACTCTTAAGGCATGGTCGTATAAAACAAAAAAATCCACAGAACCTGCTCCACATGAATTTAGCAGTAAATAATAAATTGTTAAAGATAAAACACGTCAGCATCTATGCTCATCAATCTCAAGTCCTTAAATCTGCACCTACTGTTCAAATAGTAATAATCTACCCGTCAACTCAACCGAAGCTTGTTTGATTTTGCTGGAGGTTATGGTTGATAAGCAACTAAAGCCAATAAGTGGCTGAAGTCAAATAAACAACAAAGATTGTTTGACACGACTAGAATAAATGACTTAAAATTGCCAAGCATTGTTTGATACAGCAAGGGTTGAAATGCTGAAAAAACAATGGAAAGACTGAATTGCCCCGTAGGTCTTAAGCTCAATGCACAAAGTTTTGTTTAAGACAATATAAATGAAATATTTGGATAATTTAAAATAACTAATTTTGCCAAATAATATAAAATCTGAAAATAAACACAGTTTAAATTTAGAAGTGTTTTGCAGAAAATGGTGGATAAAGTAGAAATTATTTAATCATTTTTGTAGTATTTTATAAAAACAAAATTTTAATCCTTTGTCAAAATGGGATGGGCTTATAAGCCCTTTTCGTTATGCTTGATCAATCACAATTTATCTGTTGGTGCAGTATATTTTAAGTAAATAAGCCATTAGCCTCTAAAATAAGTTAAATCGAATAAGTCTAGAGACTAATGCATTTGCATAAGTTAATTATCTGATTACTCCAATTGCATGGTCAGTTTCATGAATGAAAAAGGTTCGACTCATCATAATAGGCCCCACTTGATGCACCTATCAAGCATGATGTGAAGTTGATTAAGGCCGCTCCAGAAAGCAGCAGCAAGAGATTTAGATTAACTATATTTATTGGAAAAACCAGTGTATCAGGACTGAATTGGACTGGTCGGTCAAATCGGTTCAATTATGAACTGGTCAGTTGACGGATCCTGTCTAGTCCGGTTCCATGTAATAGTACATTTTGTTAAAATTTGAATATCATTAATAGAATAAATGGATAAATTAAAGTAATAAATTATTACACAAGAGATCTATATATTTAAATTAATATCTATGGTTTAATTCTTTTAAAATTATGCTCTATTATTTTTAATTTTTTTTAAAAATAAAAAGCTAGTTCAAGTGGTTGAACTGGCTACTCGAACTGGGTGAACTATGAAGTGGACGCCCTACCCATTCAATTACCAGTCCAATTCTGATAATACTAGGAAAAATAATTCCATGATTGTAATCTATTGTTAGCAAAATCCATTAAAAAAATCTGTATTTTTCGAAAGTACTCTTTTAATTACTTAGCCGTTGAAATCTCTGTATTTTTAAAAAAGAAAAAGGAAAGAACTTGATTTTTTTACTTAGCCATTCAAATCTCTGTATTTTTAAAAAGTAAAAAGGAAGGGACTTGGTTTTTTCAGAAAACTGACTTAAAACATGATTTTATAATAAAACACGTTCTGTTCAAAAAACTTTTACGTCGCCCTGGAAATTAAAGGATGTCATATACAAACAAAATTAGTGCAGTATGAATGACTTCAATGGCGAAAAATTAATTTATTAAAAATATGCACAAACGAATAACCTATAACCACTACAGCCATCATTTAAAAAATGTCGACGTGTATATCTCGTATGTGGAAAAATTATTATCATTTTAATTACATTTGCTACGTTAAACTCAATTCTAAATGATTTCACACAAATTTATACCTGTACGTGGCATTTTTAATCCAATTTTATTTAGCCAAATTCATATTAAATATGATTTTTTTAAAAATTCCGAACATGGATCATTTACATTTTTTCCATAGTGTATCTTTTATGATCGAGATCAAAAGAAGAGAGAAACCATATGGGTTCGGTAGACATGACGGTAACAGGCAGCTGCTCACATGCAGTAGGAAGAACGGATTTTCGGGCCATGGAGGAATTAGATTTCTGGATTCAGCTGGTCAGGTGGACGTGATAGGAGCAGGTAACTGCTCACATGCAGCAGCACGCAGGCACAATTTCCAGCCCATGGAGACGTGCGCAATCAACACTGCTTGGCCTACATGAGAAAAGACCAATCTAGACTCCAGACACGATTTGTGCAAGATCTGCCTTCAGTGGACGATAAATACTGGGTGGAAAGAATGGCATAGCATGTCCCTCAATCACATGCCAGGCATGTGATAGCACATGGAAAGAATGGTATCTGAAAACAGTTGCATTCCAGATCATGGCTGCCTGACATGGCCGGAATGCCCCGTCATGTCAAACGCCATTCCAACCAAACTATTGTAGTTCACAACTCTCTGTACTACAATAAAACTAACAATTCCATGCGAGATGTCATGAAAATTAGGGCAATCATGGTGAAAAGAGACATCTAATATGCCTACTGGAATTAAACCATCCAAATTATTTCTTCGACAGAAAAAATAAAAGAAAATTGGGATCAGCAAAACACAACACATTCCATCCACATGCTTTTATTCCGGTTTATCATGTACAAGCGCCAAGCCTCTCCTCTGCAATAATTGAAGGAAATCTGGCTTAAGAATCATAGTGAGAATAATACATGGAATTTTTCATCGATTTTTTTTTCTTTTTTTCCTTTTTACAATTTCAACAGTCGGTGGTCGAAGTCTCCCCCTGCTCCCACCCCACACCCTAATTGAATCAGAGGGAAGAATGGTCTGCCTGTTTCTGTTTCAGATGATGTTTTGCTTGATGCTGAGACCAGTAGGAATGGGCTGAGAGGACCCTGTCCAAGAGCTCCTGCGGGACTGGCTCTCCTCTTCTTTGCTGAGGTGAAATTCTTGCTGTGTGGACCAGTGTTTTCCACTTATCCTGTGCACCCCACAAGAAATAAAAGTGTAAACAGAGACCAAGACGAAGAGAAAAATCTCTGTTCTTAAGCCTAAGAACCTGTCCATTCATGCCCACATGCAAAGATATATTCCTGATTAAAACAAGACAATCAGAACAGAAATGGAAGAAGTGAAGAACTAGTATTTAGCAGTTATCCACCATTTGCCCAACACAATAACAAACAAAAATCTCACTTGGTGTTTCCAGTAGACAACGCAAACATCCACATGCATTGCATGATAACAAGCAAAAGTCCATGTGTCTCCAAGTTGGAATGCAACATAGTTCAAAACAAAAGCAGATAAGAAATCAATAGCATTAACAGTGGCAAGTAACAACAATGGTTAACAATAATAATCATTCCACACTTGTGGTTTCTTTCAACTATAAAGCATCCAGAAAGACAGGTATAGCATCTGGCAAGTGGCTCGCTCACCATGAAGCTCTAGTAATAACTCAGCATACCATTCACATCTCAAATTCATAAAGGGTTAGAGAGAGAGAGAGAGAGAGAGAGAGAGAGATTAAAAATGCTAAGCATTCTTTAACCATTAAGTTCCATGTTTTCTAACCGGTCTTCTACCAACCCACAAAATTTAAATTCTATCATGCTGTTGTGCACAGCTGACCTTAGCAGTTTATCTTAGTTAAGACCATGGTACCTTCTGCCCCAGCCCCAGTAAAAAGACATAACAAGCCTCAGCCTTCCCAAAGCAACCAACATGCAAACCCATTCCAGCAAACTCACAACATGTTCTGTTACATAGGAGAACTGATGCTTAGAATAGGCATCACTCCTGAAATTGCCAAAATACTCAACAGAAACAGACAAAAACATTTGAAAGCAACGTTGGTCAGTTTGTTAGTCAAAAAAGCAGTGTTTCTACCCAACTGGAATTGTAAAAATAGACAACGTGTTTTATCTCCAAGCAGAATGGCTTTATAAAACAAGACATGTACTACTAATCAATTGAATGGTTTGTAATCGAAGCCCTCAAAGACCTTTAAATACAGCAATCAAACGTGTTGCATGAGTTGGAACTCAATGGAAATGATTCATGGACAAACACCATCAGAAAATTAAGAGCAGTTCTCAGTTGGTAAGTCTTAGTTGGTACATGGCATCCATAAAAATGTGAGGTGTTTTCCTCAACTTGATGACTAGGCGACCACTGGATCAATGGTGGAAGAAATCAATGTGAAAAAATGAAGAGAAAAACAACAAGTACAACAAAATTGCATACCTTCAAGTCGACATATGTTCGATGCTTTGCATTTTCAAAAGCACGAAGCTTAACATCACGCCACCTAAAGAAAGAGATCACACAGGTAAATGATAAAACTGTTATATGGTTGTTATAAAAGCATAACAATGTATTGACCTCATACAATAATTTAAAGAGTACAAGTGTTCAACAGATTCACTTGTGCATCCAGCCTTGTTATTAGCAGCCACATTCTTGCCAAGATTAAATCTACCATTACAGAAGGAAATATGATCTCTCTATTGCATAGCAATGATTGCTTAGAATGATCCGTAGTCATCTCTTTCTTTTCTTTTTGTTTCTTTCTCCTTTCAACAAATAGGTTATACATTGGTTCAAGGAGTATATGCGCGACATGGGGAATTCCTAAGAGTCTATTTTGTTTAGTGTATGAGAAACATAAAATGAAAACTAAGGGGAAAAGAAAAGTGCCGCATGCAGCCTGAAAATAATGCAAACAGGTAATAGAATAGAAACAAAATAGAGAAAAGGAATAAAGGCAAATTAGCAACCTGACCCTAAAAATATAAGGTCGACTTTCAAAGAAGACTTTCAAAGAAGAGGTTTCTGGATAAAAAGGGGCAACAACAGGAAAAATAAGGTTGACTGTGAAAAAGGTAAGAGTTGATCAAACATGCAGTACCTTATTAGGTTAAGCGTATATCAAAGGTAAGGTATAAAAATGAAATAGATGGATGTAAAAGGAGTTATACTCCCCTTATACCATGAACCAGACAGTGCAATTGTACTTGGTGAGTAGTCCCCCTTATGCTACTACTTGTGCTATTCTGACAGAAAATTTCAATAATATAATGCTCAATATTCTATTCAACAATATTTTTAAATTGTGTGCCAAAAGTAGTACAACATGCAATCATGCTGGGAAACATCAATAACTTATTCCCAGTATTCATAGTTCAATTGGAATGAGAATCCAAAAATAAATTCAACATTTGAAAAAAAGGGACTTGAGAAACAGTCCCATTCATACTAAGTCTACAAACCTTCCAGTACCAAGTTTCTCAACAGCCTGCACAAGTGCTTCAACTTCAGTGACAGAAAAGGGTCTCCTGATGCGGCGCTGAACAAGCTCAGATTGTTTTGATTTCCGGTGCAGGGGAACCACAGCTAGTGCTTCCACATTCATGGTGGGAATGGCAACCAAAGCTTTGGAATCAGGGGTTGTTTTCACCGGTGATAAATCAGGAGGAAAGGGAACTTGATTATGATTGTCTTCCATGCATTTAGTCAGATCCAGTGGTTGCTTCATGGGAGGAACATCAAGCACACCTTGATCAGAATTCGAAACCACAGGTGACCTAGCAAAAGATTGACACAGAGTCAACTGAACTGCCCAAGAAAAATTATCACCATGACGAGAACAAATTGTTTGCAATAACAAGAACTAACATCTTGCTTCAAAAGGAGCATATCTAAAGAGAATTCTACAGCTTATTGTACAGCATGATCACTTGTCCGAAGCATCTCTGCTTGCACATTTCTATGGAAATAGAAATATGATGATTTGAAGCCACTGGAGGTCACTTGCCAGCAAACAGGGTTGCCCGACCAGGAAACATCTCTTGAAAAGGGACAGTTGTTCAAGCTTTCTTCAACTTCTTCTTAGCCATTAACAAGGCTGCCAATCCGATGACTAAGACAGCTGCTCCTTCACTGACAAGTGGTGACCCATCGCATTCACAATCCCAATGACTATAAAAGTTGGACACTTTTTCATACTCTTTTCAACTTCATCTCAGAGATTGATGAGTAGGCTGCTAAAATGATGGCTAGAAACTGCAATGTTATTAAGCTCTCCTTGAAAAGTGATGACCAACCATATTGATGATCCCAATGGTTTCTATCTCAACAATGAGGAAGCATGAATCAACTTCCCATCCAACAACAGCCTTCAAATTCAGGGCAGTTTCAATGAGTTATACTCCATAAGCTGTGAGCTCGTAATTATATAGGAGGAATCTTCTCATTACCTCGTAAGTGGCTGAGTAGCATCACATGGGCATTGAAGATGAGAATCTTGAGGCATTGGCACATGTGCAGTATTAGGCTCCAGCGTAAAACCCAAACCGTCCAGTTTATCATCATGAGAAATCCCAGTCTGGAGCAAAGTTTTGCTGTCATCTCTAACTTTCTTACCCTGAAGGAGGACACCAACTCGAAGTCCACCACCAAGAATAGCAGTTACAGCCTCCATAACCGTCCGCTAAAAAGAAGTTAGCACAAAACCACCATAAATACCAGAGAATTCTACTAATGCAATAAGTGTGCAGTTCAGCATAAATCTTACAAAGGTTCACATACCTTCAGTGAACCAACAGTTGCAGTCTCAGGTATCTCAATGAAGAGATCTGGTACCCGAAAAGATTTGATCCTCAGTTTCACTGTTCAGAGGAAAGACAGCTTCTAAGAACCTCAGATATCAGAACCCAAAATGATATGAGATGACAACATCAAATCATTGCTCTAGATGTTGGTCATTCCATCAAAGGCTCTATCCTACCATGTGAATCCTCAGATCTGAAGGATGGTTTGGAATCTAGCCCAGGTGCAGTAGCTCTATTTGCTGCACAAAGCATGTGGGCTCTATTTGCTGCACAAAGCATGTGGTTTTAGCATTATGGTAAGCAGATAGACAAGAACGGTGTAATGAAGCTGAAAACGAACCTGAACAATTTGGTTCTCCTTTGATAGCCTTTGCAGGTGAAGATGGCACAACTTTACCACTAATCCCCTCATCTGAAGTTGATATTAAGCATTGCTGAAAGGACTGCCTCTTTTTGAAAGGAGTAGTCCTTTGGGTTCTTTGGCGTGAATAACATATTTTCCCACTGTGGAAAACAGTTTTCATTTCCGAATCTGATACCAACATCCACTGGCATATTCAGTTCATCTAGAAGACCATTTAAATGGAGAATGATACAAGACTGAACCATTACACATTTAAATTTCAAATGCTTCCAAATGTATGACCAATGAAAATCAATATACCTGGATTAGAAATTTCCACATCCTTGAACATTGTTGGAGCTACTTTCCAACATTTGGATGCCAACAGCTTCCTTATCCTCCAATCTCCAAGGCGAGGCGACCTCGAGGAATTCAAGGATATGAGGCTGGGTTGAGTGCACCCAGAAGACTTTTCGTCATCATCTCTACTACCTACTCGTGACCCATCTTGATGCTTAGGAGGGGACCCACTAGGAATGTAGTCCCCACAAAATGGCACCTCAATGCTACCATCTGAACTAACTAATGTAGAAGGTTTAGCATCCATCTCGATTGGATCTTCCAAGTTGAACAAATCAGGTGCAGTTCCAATCCTTTGGTGCTCAGAGTTCAACTTCCTCCCAATTTCGTCCTCTATTATGTGATCAGGAGATTCTGCACATCCACAAGAACCTCTTTCAACATGGCACTTCCCACAGACAGTGCCTGAAAATTTTTCGAATCCATTGCTTTGTTTGCCAATTAGTGATTCCTCAGCACAAGCAAGCTTCTCTGATCTGTCAAACTTTGCCACCAAACAAGTGGGTCCTAG
Source organism: Pouteria campechiana (assembly GCA_036873735.1). Classification (NCBI taxonomy): domain Eukaryota; kingdom Viridiplantae; phylum Streptophyta; class Magnoliopsida; order Ericales; family Sapotaceae; genus Pouteria; species Pouteria campechiana. Next base: position 27,179 of record JAYJMB010003475.1, read on the forward strand.
TGTCAGATCATCTTGAGCATGGCAGCATTCTTTTAAAGCATAGTTTTCAGCTTGCCTGTGCAGGGTACCATTTGAGCAATGTGCATGATCACACGGTTCTTGTTTAAATGATGTCTGTTCATTGTGTGGTGCCTGTTTGATAGTGTCCTTCTCAATGGCGAGCTGAGAAGTCACATTACGAGGAACAAGAGAATTCTCTTTTTCGAGTAACAACTTGCCAGCTACACTAGCCAGTAAGTCAAATGCACGCATCTGATTGTCCCCAACTTTCTTTGCAGATGAACGCTTCCCCTGAAATAAATTAGAAAAGGCTTTAGAAGAAAAGAAGTCAGTGGAAAATAGAGCTTGAAATGAGGGTTAAACTTACCCTAGCTGATCTTGAAGCTCGGGGCATTGGAGGCACCTGATAGCCATTGAATCCATAGTCTAACCTTTTCTGCAACACCATATCTTAGAGATTCATTTCATAAAGAATAATTTAGCAATCATCAAGGAAAAACGTCATGGGATGCATTAGCAGTGCTCCCTTGCAAGAAAAGGCCAACGTAGCCAGTTTCTTATCCATCACTTGAATTGGCAGATCCAAAGAGCAAAATCCAAGTGCCTGTGGTAAAGAAGGAAGTAAAAAATGCTGCGATTACAACTCTCTACTCCTGGCTGATTAAACATAATAAAAATAAGATAATGCAAGAAAGGTACAAAGATAACCCACAGTGATACAAAAATAGCTGAAGTGGGATCAAGAGGTTCCTGGGCAAAAGCCAAGAATGATAATCAAAAGGTAGCATCACAGATATCACATTCCCAGGAACTCAAGTAAAAGATATGTGAATCTGGAAGAAAGTGTAACTGATTCTTTAAAACAAATCACACATGAATACAGAAGAATATCTGAGTCAACCACAATCATAATCTATGATATTCCTAATGAAAAAAAACAGACACTGCAAAATTCCAGCTGAGGCCCTTCATCTACAAAATAATCATAAAATTGCTTCAATGAGGCCCTTCATCTACACAAAACCTGTCCGCAAATCATGAAGACAGGACAACCCAACCAATAAATGCAGGCCTTTTTTTCAATTTTTATTACTAGCATTTATTACTAATAAAATGAAGATCCAAGATCATACAACCATTGAGATTTTCCAATGCGGAGGAGGGGCCTACCAGATGAATGGTTATAGATTAGTTACCAACATGACGTGCATCTAATCAGCAGAGCATAAGATAAGAATTCATTCTTCCTTCTATTTAACCCAAAACATTTCGAAGAGCTAAACCCCTTTTAGCTCCGCCTGAAAAAGAGTTAAAAGAAAAAATAGCTGACAAAAATTCCATGAAAATCCAAGATTGATGAGCAAAAACATGTCGCAAGAATCAGAAACAAAATCTGCTAAGATGGATGAAAAACAACAGAAAAATATCGTTATCATGCCAGAGATTTCTCCTAAAATCAGCAACATTAAACCCTTTCGAGATTTAAGAAGTCAAAACAAAAACAACTGGATCTCTGACAGAAAATTCTAGATTTATCAGAAACGGATCAGGCCTATTACATCTAAACGATTCTGATAAACTTGATGTAGCTTGTAAATGATAATAAATCAACCATAGAATCTCAAGTACGTTCCTAATAGTTTTCAGCAAGCATGGAGAGAGGTTTTTTTTAAAAAAAAAAAAAAAAAAAAAAGAAGAAGAAGAAGAAGATATTTTCCTTCTAACAGAGAAACAAGATGTAAAAGGAAAAAATAAAACAGAAATAGGAACAACTGAATCTAGCGAAGTCCAAGAAATTTCTCCCATAGATTTTTGCAGAAATTTTCACACCCGTTTTTCATAGAAAGCAAAAAGAAGAAAATTTGTGCTTCGCTTAAGAAACAACGCTTAAGAAACAATGACTAGATCTTATTTCTTTATGAAAAATTCAAGAGCTTTTTCAGACGCCTTTCTAGAATTATCAAATGACTAGCAAAATAGCTCAAAATTCGAATCGAGCCCTGGGAAGGCAAGCCTTAAAGAATGAAAAATAAATCCAGAAGAAAATGCGAGAATTTTCAAGAAGCTAAATATATTTAAGCGAATAAAAGATGACGCAATACCGTCAACAGACAAGCCTGATTCTACCATAAACCAAAATGAAGAACGAAACTTTGACAAGTAATTCAAAAAAAAGAGAAAACAAATCCAATCGGAATTCCCAAAAGTTCACCGAATTTCAAACCAGCAAAAACAGAAAGAATCTTCACCGTGAAAAAACGATTCCACAGCAAGAAAATTACCTAAAAATTAAAAGAAAACGGGGAAATAGGGGAATCATATCCCAAATTCCCATATGTTTCAGCAAGATCACCAACAGGGAAAAGAAAACACGGAAAACCTGTCAAGTTACGCTCAAAATTCCATTAGTCAACCGATCAAGCAATAATCAACGAGCGAGGGCCGGAGAAAGAGGATGAATTCATCACATTCGAGAAAAAGATACGATCTTTTTTCTCAAAATTTCAATTTCTAAAGATCATTCACTCCAAAGAAAAGAAACTCCGCTCAAATCCACTCGATTTCCATCACTCCCGAGAACCGCAGAGCGAAAAGGAGGAATTCGGCCAACTCACCTCCAAACGACCGATCACGGTCGAGATTCCCCTCCTCCGGGGAGATCGAGATCGTCCCAGCAACGGCAAATATCCCGACCAATTCCGTTCTAGTTCCGACTTATGTGAGATCGGCGAACTCCCGGAGAATTTCGATGGACTTCATGCAATTTCTTCCTCCATTTCTCTCGTTTTTTCTCCCTCCAATGTCCAAAACCCTCTGAAAACCACCCGCTGGCTTAAACCCCCGTTCTTATAAGCTTTGACCCCTGTGACCCGACTAGCCGGTAAAAAGGCTACCTGTCGACGGGCTGCGGCCCGTGAAGAAAACCACCACGACCGGTTCCTCCCTTCGGATAATCCTCCGTTGGATGATCGCCACGTGGCAGATGGTGAGGAGATGAGATTGCAGAATCCTCGTGGGTTTGGAAGAACATGGGGAAGATAGAGTTTTTCGGGTCGAGACATTTGATGAAAAATCGGTTATTTGCCATAAAAAGGAGGTGTGTATGGATAGACAGCCAAGTACGTAGCTCTGATAAATAATAAACAAGTCGTACCCTGTCGTTCCTCTGTGAGGCCCATCTCCAATCAAAAAATCAATCTCGTGGAGAGAACGAGATGGGCTTGAACAGGCCCAGATAATTTTCTGCGCGAGGCCTGGCTTGATACACCGGCTGTGAAATTTACTTGCGTGTCCCCTCTCGGCCGGAGATGGCTAAAATCTCCGAATTATCACATGACTATTCCTCAAACGTCCACCGATCAGGTGTGCAACGCATGCACTATTGTGAATGTTAGCGGTGGTGGATGGCACTGTAATTAGGTAAGTTACGGAGGCAAAAAGGCGGGATTAGTGTGGATGGGTTAAGCTAAGCAATTGTATGCATTTAACTTTCAATTCTGTTGTTGTTACAACCATTGATACGTCTCAGTCCACCTATTGATTGCGTGGCTTGCTAATAATATATGTATATTCCTTGACTTATAAATAATCGTCGTCGTCTTCATCATTTATAAGCTGTTTTTGCAACCATCAAGGATGAACAATGTGACAAGACGGCCAATTTTAGATTATGCACACGCATAATAATTTTTTTTTACATTGTCCACGCTCACGGCCTATAACATTTAATAAAATTTTGCCCAATTTATGGCCCAATCGGTGGTGCGTATTTGATTGAAATGGATTTGAATAGAAAAATATATATTTTTAGCAATAGGATGATGTAAATCATATAAAGTGAATATAGTTAAAATTAAAAAAATAAAAATAAAAATAAAAAAGATAGGATAGTTAGGGAAAATATACATCAAATCCAGCCAAGCTTTGAGTGGAATGAAATGAATTCCTATTCTATGAAAAATTATAATTTTCAAGTTTACATGACATGTATATCAACCATACTTATTTTCATCATTACTCATATTTTAAATATATATTTATTTATCTTTTTAACTTTAATTATTTTATAGTTTATATCATCCTTATAATTTCTATTCCAATTATATTCCAATGCATCCAAACGAACAGCCCCCTAGTAAATGTAATTTTTCATGGAATTGAATTTTTAAGTGGCTGTGAACGTTTTCATCGTAGACACTTGTTTTGTTGTAAAATATGGTTGCTCGGTTTTCCAAGACATGGAACTATTTTACCATCAGTTGAGGTCCCTGGGATCTTAATTGAATCAATTTTTGTTAGCAGTTAAAGGGAAATTTATAACACCCTTTACTCTAGTTAATGTGAAGTGAAGTATTATCCGCTTTAGGCTTGCCAGATCTCGCTGACATGCATAGCACCTCAAATTGACTTGGGTATTCCTAGGATCTTTTTCACCACACATCCAATGTAAGCTCTCTATATCTGCTCGCAGGACAATGGTCAAAAATTAACTCTGATACCATTTGTAACATTTCCTACTCTAGCCAATGTAAAATATTGTCTACTTTAGATCCACCAGATCCCACTAGCATACAGAGCCCGTACGTTTTTGCTCATTTGGGCCTACTCTTTTAGCCCAAAAGGTGTTTTACAATAATTTGTCAAGTTTAGACTCAAACCTCTAATATCAAGTCATATTGGTTTCGAAACTAACTCTTATACCAACTAGGCTAGTAGCTCAATTGGTGTAAGAGTTAATTTCAAAACCAATATAATTTGAGATTAGAATTTCAAGTGTGAACTATCATAAATTATTGTGAGGTGCCTTTTGGACTAGAAGAATAGGCCCAAATGGGCAAAATCGTGCAGGCTTTGTATGCCAGCAGAATTTAGTGTAACCAAAGTAGATAATACTTTACATTGACTAGAGTTAGAGATATTATAAAAATATTATTTTTTTATATATAGGTTAGAAAATGGAACTTATTGGTATCAAACGTCATTAAATCTAGCCAATCGATCCTATATCACTAATTTGACCCAAATGTCAAATGGGCAAGATCAATAGCTAGGGATCTGCAACTTGCAATACCTTTTAGACTAGAAGAGTAGGCTCAAATGGGCAAAATCGTGCGGGCTTTACGTACCGGCAGAATATGGTGAGACCAAAGCAGATAATACTTTACATTGACTAGAATTAATGATATTATAAAAATACTATTTTTTATACATAAGTAAGCAAACGAAACTTGTTGCTATCAAACGCTATTAAATCTAGCCAATCAATCCTATAGCACCAATTCGACCCAAATGTCAAGTGGGCAAGATCAATAGCTAGAGATCTACAACTTGCAATACCTTTTGGACCAAAAGAGTAAGCTCAAATGAGCAAAATTATGTGGGCTCTATATGCCAGCAGAATCTAGTAAAATCAAAGCAGATAATACTTTACGTTGCCTAAAGTTAAGGGTATCATAAAAGTACTATATTTTTTATACATAGGTAAGCAAACGGAACTTGTTGGTATCAAACGCTATTAAATCAGCAAATCAATCCTATATCACCAATTCGACCCAAATGTCAAATGGGCAAGATCAATAGCTAGAGATCTGCAACTTGCAATGGTTAGAACTTAAAAGGATTTGGTTGTCCATCCTTACCGAAAAATCGTAACAATTTGAAAAAAATCAACCCAGTCGATGACAAATTTCTAGTTATGCTCTCAATTCACCTGGCTGAAAAGCCTTCCACGTGGCAACATGAACTAATAAAATGAAATTTGAAAGGGAGTATAACTGAAAAAGATATATATATATATATATTAAAAAAGGAAGTAAATGAAGAAAAATAAGAAAACATGATGAATTCTAGAAAAGATAGAAGTAACGATTATCGAAAATAAAAAATAACGAGCGAAAAAGATGAACTTTTTGGAAAAAAGTATAGATCGAAGATTCAAAATTAACAAAGAAAAGTTAATAAAAAAGGTTAAATTTTATTTTTACTTCATTTAAATTATAGTAAAATATAAAAATGTGAAAGATAATGAAAACCCTTTTAGCAGTTCACACACAGCCCAAAGACATTTGAGCAGTTGACCTGTACATGGAACTTGCAGGCATCTCTTTGTAATATAAGAAAATAAAAGTTGATATGATTATTAAATTTGAATTTAATTCAGCTATTCATTATATTTTAAATATGATTCTCTGTATTGTATTAAAACTTGACCAAATTAAGGGCTTTCGTCCATATATATATATATATATATATATATTTGTCTTTGAAATGACTTTGAAATTGTATGAAACCCGCATCCATTTATTTTATATTGCCCAGCTCTCTAAAAATCTGTATTTTGTGATCAAATACATGAAAACTACATTTTAGCTCATATTAAATGATCTATATTACAAATTTTTTATAAATATTGAAAATTTTCTTTTTCGTTTATTTTTGGCTAATTAAGTCTTTGATTTAACTAATTATTTACATATTATATAAAAACAATGTTAAAAATCTTAGAAATCATTTTAAAAAATTAAAAATTAACCTTGCTGTTTCCTGTTTACATAGAGATGTCATGTCGTCAGTGTTATCAAGACTGGACCTGATCAACCGGTTTAACCAGTTAGCCCATGAACTAGTCAGTTGAGCTGTTCGATCTAGCCTAGTTTGGTTCAATAGCGATTTTTTATTTAATTATTTTAATACAATAAAATGATGAATTAAAGTAATATAATATTATGATAAATTATCTATATATTTATATCAATATTTATGGTTTAGATTTTTTTAAATCATGTTATATTATTTTTAAATTTTAGAAATAAAAAAAAGGTTTATCCGGTTGAATCTGTTTATTGTACTATTAAGCGGATACCTAACTTGTTCAACCACGGGTCCGATATCACTGATGTTGTAGCTACATACAATGCGCGTGCGCCCTCATGGGCTACTTACTGCTGCCGAAAAATTAGGTTACACGAAGCATTAAGTGAACAGCTAGCTTTACATGCAAAAACACATTTGAACAATTTTCCATTTTTATGATAAAATCTGCTATTTATTTCACCGAAATGAAAGGCCATCAAATCGTGTTTTGATATTTAATTAATGCTCTGCGGGAGTACCGTCAATTTGACTTAGCTGAAGAACCGGTGCTGGCTGTGCAGACATCTGGGTCGAGATCAGATTGCGACACAATTCTCAAAGCGGAGTAATACATGTTTATCTCTACTGAACTTGCACCAACGATTGATTTTCGTGTCATCCTTCCGCTTCACATTCATGTAATAATCTAGTTTTGGACTTACGGCAAATGGTTTTTGGGTTTCCGCACATGATCAAGATGCTTTGGGTTTACGCACGTATGCCAATTTTATAATTTGGTGGTCCAAGAAATTTAGTGTCGCCTTGTTAATTTTACATTGATTGTATCATACATTTTTATTTTTACATGGTTAATGATACCCTGTAGTGGGAGTGCAAATTGGGTTGAATTAAACCTAACTGACTAACCCCACTCAAAAATGAATTAAGTTGGTTAGAAAAATGAGCAAAATGGGTTGGAAAATTCGTGTTTAGCCCGACTTGATTTATAAATTCGGTTAGTTTGGGTTAAAGGGTGGACAACGTGATATAATTTGACCCGATTTCAAATATGTCTAAATTATTTAAATTACTCTATGGCCTTTGCATGCTTACTTATTCTTCCCACAAATAATTTATCATTTTATTTCCATTTTGATATTGTTTGGGTTGTCCCCAAACGAGGGTTGTCCCCAAACGAAATGCCGATCTGGCTCTTAAGAAGATCCCACCTAGAATCCTATAAGATAGAGAAAACGTCAAAAGGCGCCGAGAATGGTCCCAGCATAGGCACTTCGACACTCAAGTCAGACAAGGACCTTAGTAGGGGGTGTGAATAAGAGAGAGAGAGAGAGAGAGAGCCTAGAGGGCTTCTATTCTAGATGTACATACCTAAGTGTATTTATAGTTGAGCGTAAGTACGTAGCCTGGGTTCATCGTCTGTACACAAGGGGAATGCTCAATCCTCTTAGGAGATAAGCTCTGTAGAGATAACTATTGACAGTCCCATGAATATAAGATTGTGTAAAGTTAAGAAATAGAAGTCTTCATTGAATAGGGATCCCATGTGGCAAAGCTAGCCCAACAAATTAGGTATATGTGTTAGAATTCCCTAAAACCAGTCCCCCTCAAGGAGACGTGGTAAAATCCGTCTTCTCATTTGTTTTATCTTAGGTGTATGCTTAACTCTTCCACATGTTTTTGTCTTAATGATGCTTTTGAGATGCGATAAGTGTAGTAAACGATGCAACGCTAAGCTTTTTGAAACTTGACGGCTCTCTCTTGGGAGCGCGTACTTCGGCCCTCTTCTTGGAGTGCATCCTCCAGCTCTCTATTAGGAGCCAGAACTTGATGGTTTTATCTTGGGAACGCATACTTTGGCTATCTCCTATGAGCCAAAACTCGATGGCTCTCTCCTGGGAACCGGAACTAGACGGCTCTTTCCTGAGAGCACATCCTTCGGCTCTCTCTTGGGAGCCAAAACTTGACGACTCTCTCTCAGGAGCATGTACTTCAACTCTCTCCTGTGAGCCGAAACTTGACCGCTCTCTCTCGGGAGTGTATACTTCGACTCTCCTGTGAGCCGAAACTTGACGGCTCTCTCCTGGGAGCGCATCCTTCGACTCTCTCCTAGGAGTCAATAGCTCTCTCCTGGGAACCAGAACTTGATGGATCTCTCTTGGGAGCGCGTACTTCTGCTCTCTCTTAGGAGCCGAAACTTGACGGACCCACTTTAAGCTCACCCTTAAGTTACATTTTGTGGAACCAGAATCTTAATCACTTCTGTTGAGGCATGCCCTATGGTTTTGTTTTGCGGAATCAACATCTTAACTGCCTCTATTTAGGCATGACCCGTGCATCCATTCTACGGAACTGGGAAACTCTAGGGCCTCTGATCAAGCCCACTCTTTGGCTTCGTGCTTTGTGAAACCAAAATGCTTGTCATCCTCTATTTAGGCACACTCTTTAGTTCCGTTCTACGGAACCAAAATCTCTGATGACTTCACTCAGGTCGTCCTTTGGTTTCGTTCTGTGGAACCAGTGATGACTTCGCTTAGGTTGCCCTCCAATTCCGTTCAGCAGAATCAAAAATGATGACTTCACTCAAGTTACCCTTCAGTTCCGTTCTGTAGAATCGAAAATGATGACTTCGCTCAAGTTAACCTTTGGTTCTGGTCCGTGGAATCGGGATCTCTGATGGCTTCGCTCAAGTTATCCTTTGGTTCTCCACCGCGGAATTGGTAACGACTTCGCTCAGGTTTCCCTTCGGTTCTGTTGTTCCATTTTGTAGAACTGGTGGATATGGCAACCTTTACTGAGGCTTGCCCTTCGGTTTCATTCTACAGAACCGATAGATGCAATGGCCTTTACTGAGGCTCACCCTTCGGTTACGTTCTGTGGAACAGGTGGATGCAGCGGCCTTTACTGAGGCTAGCCCTTCGCGTTCACCAGAACTGGTGGATGCGTCGACCTTTATTGAGGCTCACCCTATGGTTCCATTTTGCGGAACTAGTGGATGCGGCGGCCTTTACTAAGGCTCACCCTTCGGTTCCATTTTGTAGAACCGACGGATGCGGCGGCCTTTACTGAGGATCGCCCTTCAGTTTCGTTCTGCAAAATTAGTGAATGTGGCGGCCTTTACTGAGACTCGCCCTCTGCGGAACCAATGGATGCAGCGGCCTTTACTGAGGCTCGCCCTTCAGTTCTATTTTACGGAACTGGTGGATGCAACGGTCTTTATTGAGGCTCACCCTTCGGTTTCATTTTGTGGAATCGGCGGTGCGACGACCTTTACTGAGGTTCGTCCTTCGATTTTGTTCTGCAAAACCGGCGGCGACTTCACTCAGGTTGCTTTTTGGCTCTGTTCTGTGGAAACAGGAAACTCTAAGGCCTCTATTAAGGCTCGCTCATAGGTTCCGTTCTGTGCAACTAGGAACTCTAACGACTTCACTTAGGTTGTCCTTCGATTTTTATTCTGTGAAACCAAAAACTTTGACGACTTCACTCAGGTTACCCTTTGGTCCCGTTCTGCAGAATCGGGATCTCTGATGGCTTCGCTCAGGTCATCCTTTGGTTCTAGACTGTGGAATCGATGATGACTTCACTCAGGTTACCCTTTGGTTCCATTCTGCGGAACTGGTGGATGTAGCAGCCTTTACTGAGGCTCGCCCTTTAGTTCCATTCTACGGAACCTGTGGATACAACGACCTTTATTGAGACTCGCCCTTTCGTTCCATTCTACAGAACTGGTGGATGTGGTAGCCTTTACTGAGGCTCGCCCTTCAATTCTGTTTTGCGGAATCGATGGATGCGGTGGCCTTTACTGAGGCTTGCCCTTTAGTTTTGTTTTGTAGAATCGGTGGATGTAACGGCTTTTACTGAGGCTCACCCTTTGCTTCCATTCTGCGAAACCGGCAGTACGATGACCTTTACTGAGGTTTGTCCTTCGGTTCCGTTCTGTAAAACCAATGGCAACTTCACTTAGGTTGCCCTTCAGCTCCGTTCTGTGGAAACGAGAAACTCTAAGGCCTCTATTAAGGCCCGCTCGTAGGTTCTGTTCTACAAAATCAGAAACTCTGACGACTTTACTTAGGTTACCCTTTGGTTTCCATTATGTAAAACCAAAAACTTTGATGACTTTACTCAGGTTACCCTTTAGTTCCGTTTTGTGGAACTGAGATCTCTTACGGCTTCACTCAAGTCATCCTTTGGTTCTAGACTGCGGAATCGGTGACGGCATTACTCAGGTTGCCCTTTGGTTTCGTTCTGCGGAATCGGTGGATGTGGCAGCCTTTACTGAGGCTTGCCCTTCCGGTAGATGTGGCAGCCTTTACTGAGGCTCGCCATTCGGTTCTGTTCTGCAGAATCAGTGGATGCAATGGCCTTTACTAAGGCTTGCCCTTCAGTTCCATTCGGTGGAACCAGCAGTGCGACGACCTTTACTAAGGTTCGTTCTTCGGTTTCGTTCTACAGAATCAGCGGCGACTTCACTCAGATCGCCCTTTGGTTTTGTGTTGAGGAACCGAGAAACTCCAGGACCTTTGTTTAGACTTGTTCTTTGGTTTCGTGCTGTGGAACTAGAAAACTCAAAGGCCACTGTTTAGACCCACTCTTCAGTTTCATACTGGGGAACCGAAAAACTTTGTTGATCTCTATTTAGGCATGCCCTCTAGTTTGGTATTGTTGAACCAGTCTTTTTGACGGTCACTGTTCTGGCATGCCCTTTGATTTAGTACCGCCGAACTGGTCTTCTTATTATCCACTGGTCTAGTGTGCCTTTTGATTCAGTACTGTCGAACCGGTCTTCCTGATGACCACTACTCTGGCGCACCATTCGGTTCGATACTATTGAATCGGTCTTCCTGACTGTCATTGCTCTGGCGTGCCCTTCGGTTCGGTACTGTCGAATGGGTCTTCTAGACGGCCACTACTCTAGCGCGCCATTCACCAAATCGGTCTTCTAGACTGTCATTGCTTTGGCGCACCATTCGGTTCGGTACTGCTGAACCAGTCTTCTAGACGGCCACTGCTCTGGCGCACCCTTTAGTTTGGCAGTACCAAACAGGTCTTCCTGATGGCCACTTCTCTAGCGTGCCCTTCGGTTCAGTACTGTTGAACCAGTCTTCCTGACGGTTACTGGTTTGGCACGCCCTTTGGTTCGGTACTGCCAAACCGATCTTCCTAACGACCATTGCTCTAATGTGCCATTCTGTTCAATGCTATCGAATCGGTCTTCCTGACAGCCACTGCTCTAGCGCGCCCTTTAATTCGGTACTGCCGAATCGATCTTCTTGATGGCCATTGTTCTGCCAGGCACTCCAGTCCATTTTTCAAAATTGAGATGACTTGGCGGCCCACGCACCCTTCCATCTTTTTCTGAGGAAAACTCGTTGACACCTCTTTGTGTCCTATTTCAAATTTCATTAGAAAAAGCACTAGCAAAAAGAGATAACTTTGTTAAAAGAGATTTCTTTTGAATAACTCATGGAGAATCTGTTCAACTGCTATAAAATGATGTGAAAGGATATGAAAGAATTTACTGATAATACATCCTGCAAATTTAGAAATCTAGGATCTACCTTTCCTGACCTTCTAAATTTTTTTAAAAATATCGGATTCATCTTTCCATGGCAACTTGCAATCTTAGAAATATTAGATCCGTCTTTCCACCTCTTCTCAGTAACCTACAATCTTAAAAATATTAGATCCATCTTTTTGCCTTTCTATGGTAATTTGCAATTTTAAAAATATTGGATCCGTCCTTCCATGGCAAGCTATAACTTTAGAAATATCAGATTCGCCTTTTGGGGATATACAATGCAATCTTAGGAATATTGGATCCACTCTTCGAAATATGTAATGCAATCTAAAAAACGCATTGTATTTGCAACTTATATGTTAGTGGAGTTAAGCAGTGAAAGCATTATGGACAATTTATCACTTAGTGGGGTTGGGCATGACAACTGATCATCGCAAGTGTGGAGCTTGGCCCATACGGGGAGTGTTGCTTTTTAAAAGAATAAAGTTGAATGGTATTCTTGAGAATTGTGCATGACTTACCTTTGCGAGGGATAGTGTCTCGTACCTTCCTTTGAATAGATGGAAGGATAGAAAAGATTCTCCAAGGTCTGTAACTGATGCACCTTCCTTTGAATAGATGGAAAGATAGAAAAGATTCTCCAAGGTCCTTAACTGATGCATCGCCTTTGCATTAAAATACTAAACACAAACTATTATTTTTAATAGTTAGGCTTCGTCTTTGGAATACTGTGTGTCATCTGATGGACATGCTAACTAGATCTTTAATTGTGCTTGAAAATTTACTACGTTGGGTCGAAAGGAGGTCAGAGCCGAGAACATTGATTCATATTTACTTTGAGAATCTGCTCCCTTGATAGTTTTTTCATTGGGGATTTTTTCCCACTCCTCTCGAAGTATCCCTTGATGTGAGGCTTGATGTGTGGGATCGCCACCTCACGTCTGTACATAACCCTCTGTGCATCACTTGCAGGCACTGTGAATACGAGCAGTTGTACCACCCTAGGGGCTCCGTTGTCCCTCCCCGGCCTAATGCTCCTATTTCTTCAGCCCACAAGAGATCCCTAATTAAGATTTGAGGTTGGATTCATATGCCTGTACGGGGCACGTGGCAAGTAGTAGAGATCATCTAGTTAAACTAGAATTTAGTAAGAAGAATTGACTCATCTTTTGTAAGTGCACGCTTGAGGTTGTGGACAGATGGATGGTGGGGTGCTGCTATTTAGAAGACCGCGGTAGGGGTAGTTGTGGCTATGCAACCTCAAATGTAAAGTTAGATGTGGGCGTGATAGTAGAGGATCTCTATTAGAAGTCTCGTGGAAAGGTTGATCGTTGACGAATCTGCCGCCAAATATCAGAGAGGCCAAAGCCTCTACAACTGCTATGGTAGCCATGAAGAGTCTTAGAACAAGTAGAGAATACAAGGGGAAAATTTACGTTTCTTATAGACAATGTCCCCAAATGGAATGTTGATCTGGCTTTCAAGAAGATCCTACCTAGAATCTTGCAAGATAGAGAAAATATCAAAGGGCACCGAGAGTGGTCCCGGCGCCAACACTCCGACACTCAAGTCAGACAGGGACCTTAGTAGGAAGTGTGAATAATAGAGAAAAAGCCTAGAGAGGTTCTATCCTGAAGATACATATCTAAGTGTATTTATAGTTGAGTGTAAGTACGTAACCTGGGTGCATAGTCTGTACACAAGAGGGATGCCCAATCCTTCTAGAAGATGGGCTCTGCAGAGATAACTATTGACAGTCCTATAAATATAGGATTGCGCAAAGTTAAAAAATAGAAGTATCCTTTGAATAGGGATCCCATGTGGCAAAGCGTCGCAAGACGAATTACGTACATGTGTTAGAGTTCCCTAATAGATATTAAAAATATATTTAATATTTTTTTATATTAAAAATATATTTAATGCTTCTATGTTATACTAAATATGAAATAGTAACTTATAATGAATTTAAAATAAAAATTTATCATAATAAAAATTTGAAATACAAAATTTCAACTACAATCTTAAGCCCAAATTCAACTCAAAGCCAACTAATTTTGTTATGGTTGATTTAAGATTGGATTGAGATTTTAAAAATAAAATTAGAATTATGGAGTAGTTGAAATTTACTTTATTATATTTTTTAAAGGTATGGTGGGGTTGACTCAACCCGCTTTGCAACCCCACTCTATGGAGCCCGCATGCACCTATGGGCCATACGTATTAAAATATTTTAATATTATCCTTTTTTATTTCCTTTTTTAAAATGTTTATTTTGGGTATAGAATCCAATACATCACAGTTTTTGTTGCTTTTCAAATCCGTTGTCACAATGTTTAATATATTTTTAGACCATAATCGTTTAACTAATTAATATATTGACAGATATTTAATTTGTACATGCCCAACAAGAGACATCAAGAGCAAATTCTAGCGTGAAGCACGAGGCGAATGAAGACTTTATCTATTCATGTAGTAATTAATGTGGTGGTGGACTAGGATGTTGGCATCCTAATGTTTATATACCAGTCAGGATATGAACATCTCTCTGAAATAAATGAACACAGGAGATAAAATCATCCTATTTAACGTTTTGGACCACCTGGAGATAAAATCATCCTACTTTTCCTACAATATTTATATATCATAAAATAAATATGATCAAGGATGTCAGTTGCACTAGATAATATGAGAAATTATTTTATATCTGATATAAGCGTTTGGTTTCACAAATATTATAATACTACTTCAGGTAAACGATTGTTTTATCTGAGATATTTTTAAAAAATTGTTTTAACACTTTCTTTAAATATATTGTGATATTTTTTTAATACCATTTCCTCTTCTTATGTAATATTTGTTCTTTTCTATTTAATGCATAAAAGGAAAATCATCATTATCAAAAGTTTTTTTCCTACCTATATGAATTTTATCATGCCATTATTTTTTATCTTAAATTGTATTTACACTAAGTCTAAGCATTGATATATTTTTTCCTACTAATCTCTAACCAAATCTTTTTTTACCTTCCCTTAATTCTTTTATAATCTTTTACTATAATAAATTCATTCTTTCTAACTAGTTTTATTTTAGCCTCTATTTTAAATGGCTAACCACCTAGGTCTACTTTTTCTTAGTTTATTACCCAGTGATCATGCTTTTATGTCTTGTTTGGATAAAGTGTATTAGCAAGAAAAGTGTATTTAAAAAGTAGAATAGAAATAATATCAATAATATAATATAAAAATTTTAATAAAAAGGTAAAAAGTAATGATTGAGAATATAGGTAAAAGTGAGAAAAAGTAAAGTTGTTATGATAATTAAAATATTACATTAGTCTAAAAAGGTATGATTAGTATATTTTTAATATATCTAAATGACATCTTAGATTTTCTAAAATTACTTTATTTTATTACATAAAGAAATATAGAATTTTAACAATTGTCACACTAAACAACTTAAAATTTATATGATTTGCTTTATCTATTAGAGATATAGCACAAAAAACCCTCAAATAATAGTACAATCATTTGATTTGTCTCCCTAATTAATCATATTAACTTGGTTTATATGGGTAAATTTATCTACTACAAAAAAATTTACGACGATTTTCTAACAGATGCAGAAGATAGTTGTACCTTTGAAGTACACACGATGGACTCTAGCGGAATATATGCAAATATAAAAAACTGAGGAATAAAGATGCAACGTTAACAAACTTCATCGGCATATATGCAAAGTACGACTTTTTTTACAGTAATGGAAAGATTTGCCAACCCGCTCATCCGAGCCAACCTATTTTGAACCGTTGGCGCATCTAGTAATGACTAGCTTGGATCTTAAGCAGTGTATGCATCAGCAGGTTGTACGATGAGAGCATAAGTTGGGGTGCCACTTGGGTAGGGTACCTATGAACCAAACCCAAACTGATTTTCTTTCTTGGAGGTTATACCATCTTTTTGACCCTAAGGATAGTGTTGTTTTATCTTCTTGACCTGTACTCAATTTTAGGATAGATTTTGTTCAAGGCATTAGGTAACTAAATTGAACTAACCTGCATAAATTATTAAATAAAAATTTTAATTAGTTTTTTTATAGGTTTTGAGTAACTAGTATGATAGGATAAGATAGGATATTAAAGTAACTAATAGAATAAAATTCTTTTCAATTTGCATTTTTTTAACAGGTTTTGAGTCGTTCATTATCTTTTTTTTTATATAGGCATTTTTAAAAAAATAATTAAATCAATGTCAAATTTACACAGTTTACTGAAAGTAAGTTGAAATATGGTTTTGCTAGGTAGTCCGTTGATGAGTTTTCAGAACCAAATTTGACTCAAAATCGAATCGACCCGACCTTCAAAGAAATAAAATAAATTCGACCTTGAACCAAACCAACCTAATAAAAGGGGAAGGGTGGGATTTTTAATTGTAGGATTAAGATAGTTTCGAATAAGAATCCAAAACGTGCTTTGACAGAAAAAACCGAGACAACAAATAGGTGACCCACGACTTGTACATGTAACTGCCACATGCTGTCTTTCATCCGATATGTGGCATGACGATTTTTATGAGATTTAGGTGGTCCACTACATTAGGTCCATAACGTAAAATGACCTCGGCTCGAATATTTGTGTAGTCAATGCGGAGTGTAGCAATTCGATGCTTCACGGGGAATCTAAGAGATGTAAAAAACCTCAAAACCAGGCCTGCCAGAGCGGTGTGGGCTGTCATGGCAGTTACCCATGTGTTCCATGTTCAAGTAGAATTACCCTTTTTATGCTATTCAAGGGATTATGAAATCATGAGCTGTTTAATATACGCCTCAATTTTTTTTGATTTTGCAATTTTAATCCCATTACTTTGAATTTTGTAAATGAATTTTTACTAATGAAAATATTTAGCATTTTTTCGTTTTCCTATTTAATGGTTATGGAAACACTTAGCATTTTTTGTTTTCCCTGCCAATGGCCAAGATAAGTCTCGAATAGGAGTGAAATAAAAAATATAAAAATATAAAAAAATGTTCCGAATAGGTAAATTTTGAGTGAATTTTATGGCCCACTTTAATATGATCAAATCTATATAAAAATCATTCCCAAGCCATGCCTCACTTGATTTTGATAGCTAATGAGTCAAATCATAGAAATAGATACTAAAAATTAGATATTTTGATAGTTGAGTGTCATTAAATAGTAAAAATTTGACCAAATAATGTGGGTTATCTTCCGATGATCACGGCCATTAAAGGATATTCGGATTGTGCTTAACTTAATTTTGATGGCCAGGAAGTCAAATCACCTTGGTGGATTCTATTTTGAACATTTTCATTATAAAAATAAATTACAGAAAGAATAGATTGATTATTCTGCCTTGTAAGAAAATGTTGTATGAAAGAGAGTTGACGAAGGGACGCTTTGAAAAAATATCTTTGGAGTAAGGATCATTCTACCATTTGAAAAATTATAGGCAAATATCCTAAGGTTCAGTTTGGCCCAGCGTTTACCGAGGGTAAAAGAACTTTCACATGCCTAAAAGCGCTGATATGAATTTTTAGCATTGTTTGGCGCCAAAGCTGGCTTCCCGTGCTTTACAACAATATCACTCATCTTTCTCTCCTTTAAATTATTTAAAATATAGAAATCATTTTTTCTTACAAAATAAAATTCTATCTATTTAGTGTATAGTTTAGATTTTATGAAAAAAAATTTATCATTCTAGTATATATATATAATTTCATCTTAAATGTATATTAATATTAAAAATCTCAAGTATTTTTTCTCCCAAGCAAATAATGTATATTGAAAATATTTTTTTATTAACACTTACTTTAAATCATAAAATTTTTATCAGCATATTAGTCATGAAAAATTTTATGAAATATAACTATTTTATCATAAAATATATATTAAAATTATGATATTTAAAATATTCAAATAACATTATTAAGTGTCTTTTATTTGTAAAAGAAGTTTGATGTAAGTAGAATTGCTTTAACTAACGAGATTTCATTGAAATCCTTTGTAAAATAAAAAATATTCAAGAAAATATTAATCATATATTAAATTAAAATTTATAAAAACAATACTAAGATTTTAAGTAATCACTTTGAAATAAATATTAAATAAATAATATTTATATTTTTAAAATTATTTTTCAAGATTTGGTCATTCGCATAATTCTTTTGAAGATAGCTAGTGATGAAGTTAAAGCTTAATTCTTTTGTCCTTTTTGATCATTTGTATAATAAAAGTACTTTCATTATATTATAGTCAAATAAATATATAATATCAAAATTATTTTTATATTATAGCTAAATAGATATAACATCAAAAGTATTTTTAAAAAACATCTGACTTGAAATATATTTTAATAAAATTCTATTACAACAGCAATTTTTAAAAAGTACTTAAATTCCACAGCCCAGCCAAATGGAGCCCCTGCAATCAGATTCTTTGATGTGTTTGGTTGCAACATATATCAAGATATCCGAAAATTTCATGGGCTTGTAGGAACCTAACACGTCGTAAATATCTGACAACTACAAATCTTGTGTTTAGTTAGTTTACCAATCTGTGGCACCGTGGAGGACCGACGAAGTTCGGCTGCGTTGCGTATGTTATTTTCGTCGTGGATGTTTAAAATAAAACGCACGTTTCTTCACAGAGGAGAATTATCAAAAGCATACGACTCCAATTCCTCTAAAGATGGGAAATGGGAAAAGCAACAAATCCTTCAAAGAAAGGAAATGCATGTGGTTTGGAAGGTAGATATCCTAGCAAATTTCCGTGATTGTTAGGAGCTGCCGTCCTCTGGGCCACTAACATATAATGAAATATTCTCAAAATCATATGAATCTTACAAATTCTATTGGAATTCCATTTTTTTATTTTTATTATGATATATTTTAGAGTTTCTTCACTGAGTTATTAGAAAGAATGCATATTGAAAAAATGTAGGAAGAAGATCACATCAATAATATAGGCTTTTTAATAAAAATAAAAAAAATAATTAAAAATATATGTAATGACGAAAAAATTGAATTGTCACATAGTTAAGATATAAAAAATGGATGGAAAAAGGTTTTACACCCTTATCCCCATTACCAAACACACCTTTAGAGCGCATTTGCGACTAAGGAAAAGATTGGGGAAAAGAAAATGCGGAAAAGTGGAAAAGTAAAAAAGAGAGAGAATGATATGATTTGATAGAATATAATAATTAAAAATAAAATGAATAAAAATAAAATGAGTAAACTTTTGTATAAAAATATGTGAAATTGAAAATATAAGTATAGGTAATACTGGAGAAAAGTATGGTTGTTGAGTGATTAAGATGTCAAATCAAATTGAAGGTTGTGTAAAGGGAGATAGAAAAAATGAAAAAAAAAATTACCAATTTTTTTCTAATTACCAAATACACTCTTAGGTTGCGTTTGCAAATGGAGAAAAGATTAAGGAAAAAATGAAATGTGGAAATGTGGGAGAAAAGAGAAAGAGTAATATGATGTGATAAAGAATAATTATTTAAAATAAAGTAAATAAAGATAAAATAGGTAGAATTTTTATATGAAAAGATATAAAATAATGATTATAAATATAGTTAATAATAGAAAAAATTAAGATTATTAGGTACTTAAATTGTCAAATCGCATCAAAATATGTATAAAAAGTGATAAAAAAGATTAAAAAATTTTTACCAACTATTTAGCCTATTACCAAACACACCCTTAGGGTGCAATTGGTTATAGGGAACAAATATGGGGGAGAGAGAGAGAGAGAGAGAGAGAGAGAGAGAGGGAGGGAGGGAGGGATTTGGGGTGTAAGTAGTTTGGGTTCAACCCATAACCCGATGAACTCTAACCCATTTTCAACTAGGTTAGGCTTGGTCCATTTGCAAAGTTAGGTTAGGTTGAACCCACCTTGGTTTATATTTGGGTTGGATTAGGGTTAGAGTTAACTCAACCTGTCAACCTAAGTTTATATACATATATATATATATATATTAAAAAAATTACAATTCTCTAGTCCTACTTTGATAATAAGTCACAGTTCTTAAGTAATTAGAAATTTAACCAAGAGGTATTTATAAAATCTTTTATATTAATGATTATTATTAACAAATTACCATTTAAATTTGTTAAAAGAAAAATTTATACTATTTTTTAAATTTATATTAATTTTAACTTATTTTAAGCTCAAAATGTCAACTTGTTTTCAATAAATAACCGACACGAATTTTAAAAGTAAGGTTGAATTAGGATTGAGGTTTTTAAAAATGGGTTGGATTAAGATTAGGGTTGAAGTTTTAGAAATGAGTTAGGGTTAAAGTTTTAGAAAATGAGTTAGGGTTAAGGTTGACTCCAACCTGTTATAACTTAACTTGGTTACACCCTTAGGAATGATGTGATATGATAGAAAGTAATGATAAAAAATAAAGTGAATAAAAACAAAATAGGTTAAAAATTTTTATAAAAAAATATAAAATAATTATTAAAAATATAGGCAATAATTTAAGAAAATGGTTCTTAGATAGTTAGCATGTCAAATCATATCAAAAGGTGTGTAAAATTGCTAAAAACAAATAAAAAAAGTGAAAAACTTTTTTAGTTTTGCCTACATCTTTTACACACTTTTTAATGTAATTTAACATCTTAACTATCTAATAATTCTATTTTTCTCAATTATTACTTATATTTATAATTATTATATCTTTTCATTCAAAAAGCTTACTTATTTTATTTTTATTCACTTTATTTTCAATTATTACCTTCTATGACATTGCATTACTTCTTTTTTTCTTACTTTTCCACATTTCTTCTTTCCCCACATATTTTTCCACTCCTAAATGCAACCTTTGGGTCATAATAAAAAAAAGTAAATAAAGATAAAATAGTTTGGCTTTTTTATAGAAAATATGAAACAATTATTCAAAATATAGTTAATAATAAAAAAGGAGAATTGATAGATAATTAAGATGTAAAATCAAGTAAAAAAGGTTAGAAAATAGGT
This sequence comes from Pouteria campechiana, assembly GCA_036873735.1. Lineage (NCBI taxonomy): Eukaryota > Viridiplantae > Streptophyta > Magnoliopsida > Ericales > Sapotaceae > Pouteria > Pouteria campechiana. The sequence continues at coordinate 48,295 of JAYJMB010003475.1, forward strand.
AAGAAAGGATGTAAAAGTTTTTCAACTTATTTTCCTCGTTACCAAACATATCATTGGTGTAAAAAGAGAATACAAGACAATGTACTGCTAATACCACCCCTGTGCATCAGAAGTCAGAACCGAGCCTTGGCTATTATTTCATTTCTCGTATATTCTTCTTTGGACCAGCTACCCCCAGGATGGCAAAATCCTGAGATGAACTGGACCCCACACAAGAGGACCCACATGGCGTCCATCGCCCGTGCACTGAGTTCGTCCTTTCATTCCACGGCGTTACCTTCGGAATTGATGGCGCGAGGGGACGTACCGAAGTAGGGCCAACCGGCCAAGAGAAGAGATCGGTGACGCCGTTAGTTACCCGGATGAGGGAAGCTAAGGCACAGGGAATTTCAAAATGGGTTGCTGACGGGAGTCACGGGACCAAGGCAGGGCCCAGAGACGTGACGGTTATACAATCAAACACCGTCTTGTTTGGAGGCTCGACCCATGTCGCGTTGTCGTGCTGACAGCCGGGCTGCTTTGCGATGCCAGATTGGAATTTGACAAAAAGATCCCGTGTGCGTCTTCAACTGCTTTGGAGAACTTCAGTTGCGCGTGCTCGTGATCCTGGCCGCTCAAACATCAGCACTCTGTATCGAACATCGATTAAAGCTTTTGGTGGAAGTTCAAATGCCACGAAGAATCAGATGGGCGTGGCCACAAGTGACGTTCACAGCATATCCACATGATGGCTAAGACTTTCTTATTAGTAACTCTTTTTGCAGTTGGGTCAACCATGTCCAAACAAAATGAATAATTTAATGCACATGATCACCGGCAGTATTGAGATTCACGTCTGCTCCATGTTTATCCGTACGACATAAATCATGATGGAGACCTCACAATTTGATGGGTTATTTTATTTCGTTGATTTTAATTGGAGTAACCATTTCAATGATGCAAACTAGCTAAGAAAAACGTGGCAGGGTGCGTTTGGACTGTATGCTCTTATTTGCCAAAGGTATATCGATCCGTCTTCTGTTTGTTAGGCGGCATTTATAACTGCTTCCAACAATTTTTTTCATTATGTCTATTTTCTATTATTATTTTTTCTCTTTTTTTATAAACAAATTTTATCCTTTTTATTCTATAATTGATATTATCTTCTATTTCGTTGATACTATTCTATATTTCAAATATAATTTTCTATTAAGAAAAAAATCGCTTGCTATCAAATTCCACTGCTCAAATACATATTTAAAACATTTTGTAGTTATGAAAATAATAAAAGGCAGCCATTTAGTAAGGTCAACTCTATTGAAATCACAGTAAAATTATTCCATGTTCTGGCCCACCATAATAACGTTAGCAAGATCTTAGTCGATAAAATTATTTAACATTGCTTATTTGACTAATAATCTAAAAATTATCTCAATCCAAGGTTCACATGAGTTACAAAATTAATATCGTTCCAGACTAAACATGAATCCATTAAAAAAATTCTCCAAACTCGTGGGACCCAAAAATATTCAACCAAATATTTTTTACTTTTCATGGCCTCTCTTTCACTTAAAAGAATAATTATACAAAATATCATAACATTTAGTTTTATGTAAATCAATATAAATAAATTTTTACGTTTTATATATTTTCAAATGATCTAACCTACATAGACCTCTAATTGAAATGACCATGTATTTTGTAAGTAATAGAGAGTGCAAGATGCATTTTGAAGGGATTTATTAGCTGCTTTTTTTTTTCATCACCTTATAAAAACTTTTAGTTGCTCTACTTTTTATTTTTTATTATTATTATTATTTTTTCATAAAAAAGCCCATTGAAGAGACCACTGTTGTCAAAAACCAGACTGGACCGTCTGGTTCAATTGATCAGTCCAGTTTGGCCTGGTTCAATTCTAATAGTATATTTTTAAAATTTTAATATTATTAATAGAATAAAAAGATAAATTAAAATGGTAACATATTATATAAAAGATCTATATATTTAGATTAATATTTATAATTTAGATTTTTTTTTAATTATACTCTAATATTATTTATTTTTTATTTTTAAATTAAAAAATTAGTTCAACCAGTGGGTCGAACCGGTTGGACACGTCTACCGGATGCTGGACACGTCTACCGGATGCCGGTTCAAGACAATATCTCCCACGTTGCAGCGTTTAAAATTCACCGGTCTTATACCTTCAAGATAGACAGACGACGTCACTGGATCAAACACGCGACTTTAGATCATAAAATTGATGTGCCCATTAACAGTATTTGAGCACGTGCATATACAATCAAGTGCAACTGTCGACGTGTAACAACTACCCACGGAATTGAAGACGCACTGCATGCCATGCGACTCTTGTGCAGTCATCGTAACTTTCCCAAAAAATAAGAAAAGGCCTATTGATTAATCATCCATAATGGGAAAAATAAACCGTCTCTTAGCTTTTAAAACAAAGTCCGTAAAATCAAGCAAATTAATTTCTAAAAATGTAGTCCAGGTCGCAAAAATTGACAAGGTAATATGAAATCGCTGAGGAATTTTTGTTCAATCATGTGACATTTTAGTACAAAGGCACGATCAATATGTGAACTGGATAAGGTGCTGAAACATAGGGCGCCCTGTTGAATAAAATCCCCACTAGCAGCGGAAGTTATACCCCTCTGAAATAGTGAAATGCTCGCAAATTAAAAAAGACGAGCCTTTGCTAAGTTCGTGTTAGATGCACTGAATTTGTGAAATATGTTAAAATTGGGAGTGATGTAACGCAATCATCATGTATGATATGTCAACTGCAGCAACAAACAGCCAGGCCGTCCAGATCAGAGAGCATCTGACAGGTGCAGCTGAGTGGGAAAATGGGCCCCACGTATTCTACTTTTGATATCTAAACCGCTCTTTTTCTTCTATTCAAAATTTAATATCATGACTTTAAAAATTAAAGATATTCAATATTTCATGCAAGTTGTAAGAATAAAATACTAAAATATCTATTTTTAGATGATATTACTCATTTGAATATTATATTATTATAATTTATTAAATATAATTTACGAATCCAATAAAAATATAAATGATTAATAAATGATTTAGATCTTGAAAATATATTATAGAAAATATTATATATATATATGGTTTGACTTCAAAACAATTGGTTGTCGGGGCTTCTTGGAGCAATCGCCGTTCAAAATGAGCAGGCGAATATTAAGCCCTTCATCCAATTGAGCTCTTTTCGCACCCCTCCCAAACGGAATCCATGATCACTCCCAATGTCTTTCCCGCACCAAAGAAAAATTTGAATGACCTTTCTCTCTCACGGACCCCCTCTCTCAAGTCCCATCTCACAAAGCTAGATTTCTCGTCATCTCTCCCTCTCTCTCATCCTTATGAACCTCATCCCTCCCATCTCTCCCATTTCATAGATTTGGGGCAACAGTTGCAAGATCCTCATCTCTCCATAATCAGTTACTCGACCTTTGCTTGTCTCTTGTCTTCCCTGCAATAACTCCAACCGTCTCATCCCAACGATCATTCCTGCCATCTAAAATCCCCAAGGAAACCCACCCCATTGCCCTGCTTCTTGCTCTACCTACCCAAAGACGGTTGTGAAAGAGACTGACATTTCCTCTCCCCCTCCTTCGGCATTCGAGACAAGGATATCTAGATTATTTAGTATGTTTTTGCTTGAGATAAATTAAGAAATTTCCTATATTCTCTACATGTGGAGTCTCATGAAAATTTTCTGCTCGTCTCTCTAATTGATGGGAAACACCTCCATAAAAAATATTCAAATTATTTAGTATATTTTTACTTAAGACAAATTGGAAAATTTTCTAAATTTACTACACGTGGAGTCTAGTGAAATTTCAGATCGGGGTAAATCTAGCGGCGTGTATTTTATAAATGATTGTTAATCTCATAGTCGTCATTTATAGCTTTTCACTGCACTATAGCATTTAAGAGATTTTAAAAAAACAAATCAAAATATCCTAATATTTTTAATATTTTTGAGCTAAAATTTTGTGATTTTTATTGAAACAAATATACTGAAAAACACTTACAATGAAATGCTCTTGGTTTCCTTTTCATTCATTTCTTATGTGGTTTTTGCTTGCAATCAAAACACTTACAATCTTCAGATGGCTTAAACCATCAAAGTGAGGCTTGTTCTTTCCAAATACTTGCAACACTTCCTCCCTTGCACGCTATTGCCAAGTGGTATCCATACTAAGTGCTATCATTGTCCATGTTAGTAAGCTTGATGTTGTCTCCTGCCCTGCAAAGTAGAATAGCTTGCATTTCCGAATTACCTCTTCCATTATCATAACACCTCCCTTGGAGTTCCCTTGAGATTCTTTGTAGATGAATTCCAATAACAAGTTCAATAATTCATTTGGATCTCTACTCTTAGAAAAGAGTCATTTGGATCTCTACTTTCAGAATTAGTGGTCAATTATAATTTCAGTCTCTGATTTCTATTCTTATTTGTCATTCTCTTTCCCAATCTAAATATATGCTTAAATTTTTGAGATTGTTTTAGGATGACTAAATTGAATTGCAACACTTCAATATTAACGAAGTGAACACATTGTTACATTTCTAAGTAAACATCAACGACAATTGGTATTCATCCAATCATTCCTTCAAAGTAATATCATTTACTTCGAAGACTAATTCCTCACTTCAAATATTAATTTTTGAGTAAGGCGGTATTATTTCTACTTCATAGAACTAATTAGTAGGATATAATTTGTTGTGCTACAAAGACAACTTAAAAATGATAGCTAGAATTCCATGTAAACTTTGTAGGTGAATGGGTATTATCTGTTTCTAATATAGTTTATGGATTATGCAACATTTTCACTTTTATAGTTATTAATTGTATCTTATATCCCGGCACTGGATGTCCTCTCTACATTACTTATCCTCGAGTTTTATAATTTATCATTTGTAGGCATCATTTAAATAAACTCAATAGAGCTACGTAAGTCTGACCAAATTGATAATGAAGTGATGGCTAAACAAGTAGAAGCTAATATTGATATTTTATCAAAATGATCAAATACATCAAATGAAATGACTAGAAGCTTCATCCCACCATCATCTGATGATATAAAACCCAACATAGGGATGAAGTTTAATTCTTAAGAAGATGCATATAATTGTTATAACAATTATGTAAGGTGATATGGATTTATTGATTTAGTATAAAAAAGGATTAGATAAGGAGGCTAAAAAGTAAAAAAATTTCTCGTAGTATTTTTAGATGTTCTAAATTAGGGATGCAACAACAAAAGTTTGTAAATCTTTAGGAAAGACAAGTGGGGGCATGAAGTATAACACTTTGCAACTGTGGAACTGTCCTTAGTATGAATAAAGGGGTCAGTGAGACTCAATGGACTATAAAAAAGTTTGTGGAGAACCATAATCATATGTTGTTAACTCCTATTAGATCATATACATTGCGGTCACATAGGAGTGTTCCAGATACCGAGTTCAACCTTATTGCGGGTTTGAAAGATGCCTGTGTGGGAGTTACCAGGATAATTAATTTTCTTGCAAATAAAGCAAGAGGAACATCTCAGTTGGGATATTTAGAAAAAGATGTTAGAAATGCCTTAAAAATAATACAAGCCAAGGATGATTTTGGTGAAGAAGCTTTGCTTAAATATTTACTAAAAAAGCGTATTAAAGACTCAAACTTTAGTTTTAAGATGAATGTTAATGATGATAAGTGTTTCTTATCTTGTTTTTGGGTAGATGGTATGTTAAAAGCATATTATGAGATATTTAATGATGTTACTTGTTTTGATACTACGTATAAGATAAATAAATATGATATGCCATGTAGACCATTTGTGGAAGTAAATCATCACAAGCAATCAATTTTACTTGGAGTTGGGCTTCTTCTTGGCTAGACAGTTGAAAATTTTAAGTGGTTATTCAAAACATGGCTAAATGTCATGGTTGAAAATCCACCAAAAGTAATAGTCATTGATCGAGACCTAACAACTATGACATCAATTGCTGAAGTCTTCTCATAGGCACATTACCAATTATGTTCTTGGCACATCAACAAAAAATTGTCATAGAAGCTGAGACATGTAATTCATAGTAATGAAAGTTTTATATCGGCATGAACAGATTGCATTTAAGCATCTGAAAGCATTGATGAATTTGAAGAAAAGTGGAAAAGGTTGATTGAATAGTAAATGACTCCAATATATGTATAATATTCATAAGATGTAGATACTGACTTTCTCAAAACATATTTTCTTGGCTAATATGACAACATCAGGGAGAAGTAAAAGTGTGAATATTATGTCAGATGGATTTAAAAATCATAAAACTAATTTACTTGATTTTGCCAAAGGGTATGAAAGGGCAATTGAGAGAAGGTGTGAGATAGAATTGCGCGCTGATACTAATACTTCATATGGGAAGCCTGTGATGAAAACAAAGCATGTTATTGATATTTAGATGGTTGGAATCTACACTCTAACGATTTTCAAAGAGTTTCAATTCTAAGTGGAGAAAAGCAGTTACCATAATGCTCAACTTCAACATGTATATGGAGATGTGGAGCAATGACATATGTTTAGATTTGGTACTGAGGAAAGTATAACACCCGCAACTCTACCCAATATGAAGTATTGTATGCTTTGGGCTCACAGGATCAAGCTGACATGTAGAGCCCCCACAGTTTTGCCCATTTGGGTCAACTCTTCTAGTCCAAAAAATGTCTCATAATGACTTATCATAGTTCATACTCGAATATCTTATCTCAAGTCATATTACTTTCGAAACCAACTCTCTTACCAACTGAGATAGTTCTAAAGTTGGAAGATTGGAAAATGCCATAAAATTGGATTTAAAATAAAAAAAATTAAAATTTTATTAAGGGATGAACAACCTTGTCTAAAATATGATGCCTAGGATTTTACCTAGGCCGGTAACTAGGCCAACCCAGCATCAGTGCAAGCTCCAACCCAGCATACAAATGTCGAGCCCCGGCTCAACGCCAGCCAGGTCAGGCCAGAGTCCAGCAAAATGTGGGTCAAAGTCCAGTGTAGGAAGGCCCAATGTGGAAGCCCATCTGACCGGGGATGGAAGCATCCTACAATGGAGTCCTATGGGCTCAGACCATTGTTGAGCCCAGGTGTGCAGGCCAGGTGGTATTGTGGCGACAGCGAAGACGTGGCGGCGTTCGACGAGCGTACGGGCAGTCCAAATTATTTTTAATATATCTAGACTATCTTATCTCCAATTTGGGTGATTTAATAATTATTTTGAGGTTTTTGGATGTTTTGAATCTAATAAAATAGTCAGGTTGACTAATAGGGGACCAAATCATGAGTGATTGAATGGTTAATTTTTTGATGATTTATGGACTCCAGGAACTCCAAATTAGATGATCAGATAATTGACTTTGGAGTTTTTGAACATTCTGGATTTAATGTAAGGGTCGGATTGTCTAAAAGATGATCAAATCACATGAAATTAAATGGTTGGATTTGATTTAATAATTTTTGAATCCCACGATCATTGATTTGAATGATCAGATAATTGATTTTAAGATTTTTTATCATTTTGGACCAAATGGAAGGATCAAATCACTAAAATAATGTTTTAATCATGCATTTTGTTGGACATTTGTGAAAGAAGGAGATTTATTATGTAAATTAATATATGATTCACTAATCTAGATTAATTATGGTCTAAGATAGATTATCTATTATTGTCCAATAAATTACATATGATTAATTATGTGATTAGTGGAGCTCATCAGTTGAACTACCTTCCTAGTGGGTTGGCCCATGGCCTGGAGAGCATTAGAAATATATTGGATTATATTGATGACATAGCCAATTGAGCTCACTAGTTGAGCTGCCTTACTAGTGGGCTAGCCCAGGTGGCCTGGAGTGTATAGTATTAGATGAGATTTTCATATTTTTAATGGAGCTGCCTTATTAGGCTGACTTAGAATATGACATGAACTGATAGTGATACATGATGTGGATTATTTTGATACATGTGCTAATTGCATCTATCCTATTTATTGAGTTATGACTCACCCCTTCTTAATTTATTTTTTTTAGAGAATGCAGAATGGGGAGTGCATTAGTTCATGGTGCAAGTTGTAGATGATGATGAGTGTCATTTCAAATAAAATATTAAAGATAATTTATGTCTATTATTGTATAAGAATTGTATTGTGGAATTGACATATATTGTTATTTATTATGATTCTCTTTTTATTTGCGGTTATTTATGTGATTGTGTATTATCTTAAGTACGATAGATCTAGGGAGAATTCATCATTAGTTTAAAAATGATATTTATTTATGTTATTTTTGGGTCAAGCCATGACAGAAAGTGAGAAAAAGCATTTTGGAGAGTGGAATAAAAAAACCAAGTTGTACATTGTTCTTGTCAATTATTTGAATTTAATGGCATTGCATGTAAGCATATTATTGCATTATTCAAGTTTAAAAATATTCTCAACCTACCTCTAACCCATATATTAAAGCGATGGACCTGAAATGCGAAAGTTAATATTGTAAGAGGAGCATGTTCATCCATAAGAATAGTTAAAAAATCTAGTATGCTCCATCGATTTATGTTGAAACAATAATGGCAATATTTTTTGAATGAAGAAACTTGACGCATTAGGGCACATAAAATAATCCAAGATTTATTTGATAAGGGAATGATTATGATTTTTTATCTGCGAGAAGAAAATACTATAAGTGTTGAAGATATTGGGCAAGATTTACAACTTGAGAACATAGCTGAAGTGTGCAGAGGGATAATTTCATCACGAATGGGAGTAACCTTGATGGTAACAATCATTCACATGTTGTTGCTACAAGTGAACAATTAACCACATAAGGTTTTCAATCCATATGTATCATTGACCCACATGTTGTTCAAACAAAGGCACAGACAAGTAAAAGATATAAGTCAACATTTGAGCAACTCAGAAAAGTGGAAAGGTTATGCCATGGTTGTTGGAAGTTTGTGATAGGACATGATAAGAGAACTTGCCATTTATCGAAAGTCGACAACTTAATAGGAGATGAAGAAAGTGATATTCAGATTAGATCGGGTAGAGGGAAAGATTGTGGAAGAGAATATTAATTTCTATGTCTACATTCTTGTTTTATGCTTATTTCAAGTGACAGTCATTAATTTGCAATATTTTTCTCTGTATGATAGTTATGTTAATTTGTCGCCATTTTTTTTGCAAGTGGCGCATCTCAATGGACTCAAATGGTGGGGAATAGTGAGGGCAATGCCAGTAGATCCAATAACAGTAT